>OY288273.1:7808646-8024448 GCA_958450335.1 Hibiscus tridactylites
ACAAAACTAACATAAGATTAAAAAAACTTAAAAATCTGGAGAAAAAACTAACATGTAAAAACAAAATTAAAAATCTGGAGAAAAAACTAACATGTAAAAAACAACAAAACGGAACAATAATTACCAATACAAAAGAGAAAATAAAAAAAGATCCAACTTATTTCAAAAACATAAAGAGAACAAAAAAAGATATAGAATCAAAATTCGTTAAAGGATATGTGAAAGGACTCTTAAGTGAAACACATAAGAAAAATATAGAGAAAACATGGAGGCAGAATCAGTAAAGATGAGGTTGAAGGAGTACCCATTGGCGAGTTGAGCAGAGAGTGGCTAGGGTTTCCCTTGTGCAGAAGAAAGGAGATGAGGGAGGCTAGGGTTTGGGGTAAAATAAATAAACCTATTGAGCCTTATTGGATACCCTAAACTGGGCCGTCCATTTTGTTTATGATGGTTCAACATGTGAGCTTTTCAAGTAAATCTTTGGCCCGATCGAATACTTGTTTCTTTTATCATGGTTCGGGTGACTGTTCTTGTTCATTAATATGAGTTGTTTTTCTCCTTTTTTTCTGTCAAATAGTTTCTTCCAAATAATTAGAACGATTTTTTTAAAGTATATGTGTATGTATGGACAGGAAAAAATTTATATAAATACGAAATATTGATTTAAGTTCAGTCTAATTGGTGTGAGTTAAACTTAACTCGATTCAATTAAAAAAATGAATTTATCGATTCGAATCAACGCGAAAAATTTGACTCGTCTTGACTCTACTACTAATTATATAAATTTTACTTAGAAAATTTTCAAATAAGGCTTGTGTTATAAAATTAAATTTTAGGGTCAAATTTTTTAGTAATTAGTGGATCAATTTTTAAGTTTAAGATGAATCTCATTGCCATATATATATATATATGAAAAAAATGAAAAAATATATATGTATTATATATGGTTATAGAAAGCAATTTAAATTACAACTAATTAGTATTGTAACATTATAAATATTTACAATTAAATTCAAATAAAAACTCGAATAATTCGACTCGAATTTTATATACTCAACTCCTAAAAACTGAAATAAAATTTAAATTATAGTTAAAGACTCGTCAATTCCACTGACTCAAAAAAAATTTACTCGACCCGTCTTGACTCTACTCGTAATTTTATAAACTTGACTTGAAAATTTTCAAATAAGATTTGTGTTATAAAATTAAATTTGAATAACACAAATAGATAAAAAAAATTAGTAATTAGTGGATCAATTTTTAAATTTAAGTTGAATCCCACAATTTTGTCATATATATATTACATATGAATATATATATATATATTGTATATCGTTTTGACTAAATAATAATAATAATAATAATAATAATAATAATAATAATAGTAATAGTTCAAGCATCAGACAATAAAACTGTCATTTCGTTAAAAAAAAGGATGTGCGTGTTATTGCACCGTGTTATGTTACACTCATTAAGACTTTCTGAAAAAGCAACAAGATCAAACAAGCATTATGATCTTACCATTCGTGGTATCAAAAATTTGTGTGATAAACTAGATAATTTAGCCATTGATATGGTTGGTGAAGGTAAAAAGTCAACTTTAATTGATAATTCTGGAGTGCTTGAAGACCATAATGTCATGTATAATAGTATCACTTCAAGAAATCTGGTACATGTGATCACTAAAGGACGTCCTCCTTCGTTAAGGAAAAAAAGTGGTGTGGAGAAAAGCAGTAAAAAGAGAAAGACATGTTCATCTTGTAATCGCAAAGGTCATACAAAGCGTACATGTAAGATACGTCATCAACTGAAGTAAGTAGTTGAACTTTATGTAATTTTCTATTGTTCAATACATTTTTTTGATAAGTATTGTTCAATACAATTTATTTGCTTTTTATTTTAAGTGATTTTTGTTTTATTACAGTAATGAGTCTAGTTCTATCTCAACTTCTCGCATTGTCGAAGTTACTGAAGACTAATTTGTGTTGCGGATAGATTGGTTCACATCAAATACACTCAGCTTTGCTTGGATAGATTTGTTTTTTTAGACCCGTTCTTAAAAGGTTTAATTGTTTATTGTTATGGATTTATTCATTTTATATATTCTATCGTATTACTTTATTGTTTTTCGTTATTTGATCACAATTATCTCTAAAAAAATTATAAAATGATTGAACATTGCATATACAACATTGATTTGCATATACAAATTCATAAACCGATATTCATTAACAGTACTTTGATGGCTCAAGTGAGCTCAAAGCACTAGAACCATATTTTATGAAGAACAAGGTTCAAAAGAAACACTTGCCTAAGACCAACGCATTAAAATAAGCTAAGATATATAATTGTGATAATGACTCGAAACCATATTCTCAAACGTCATTTTATTGTATAAACATTTTCTCGAAAGTTAATTACTCTAGAACTACAAGTAACCTACTTTTTTTGTGCCAAATCCAAACATGTATACGATTTATGTTTTGTAGGACATGAGCAATGCGATATTTAAGTGATTTGATAATATATAAACTTGATAATCAACACAACAATTTTTAATTTGTACCTCTTATACACTAATTCGTGATCAACCTCCTTAACTACTAGAACATCATGAGCAATGTGATATTTGAATTTTTTTTATTTTTCACAAACAGTCGCTTAATCGAAGAAGCAAACAAGTCATCACGTTAAAAACTCTATTGATTTCAACAGAATATAAGACAAAGTTTAAACGATATTTTCTCTCTAAAAGTACCATATCATTTACAACAGTTAACTTCGCCAATACTTCACTTATTAATTGAGAAAGCTTCTAATTGCCAGCACCTATATTTTCAACTTTTAGTAACCTCATTAGAATATAATTTATGTAAGCATAAGTCAGTTAACAAGGTGCACTAGAACCATTAACTTTGTTGCCTACTAGATGAGCTTCTAGTTTGGATAACTTTACTTAGCAAGTGAGCGGCAAAAACAATAATATGCAATATTAAAGAATTTAAATGTTTATAAACTTACATTGAAAATAACAATATAATCTTATCAATTCTCAAGCATTTCAAAGGAAACCAAGCTCAATAAGTGTTGATTATTCAACGAGGTATAAAACAAACTACATAAAACTCACTAGCATGAGCCATGAAGTACTTCCAATGGTTGAGAATGAAAATTACTTAATAAATAACTAGCCTAGAAATTCAGTTTGTGCACAAATGAAAAGCATACAAAGTTATTTATTTCAAAAGGCAATATAAATCAGGCCAAGGCAACTTTCATAACCGCTCAAAGATAGCAACGACAAAATTAAACATCTTTAGTAATCCACTCTGTGAATCATTCTTTTGGTATGCAATTTCACTAAGTTGTCAAGATTCCAACCTTTTTATTTTCTCTATTTATACTTGTCTTACTAATGTTGATTATAAGTTTCTAATTATTGTTTACCTGCTTCATATTTATCTCAAAAGAAAGTACGAATTATGAAATTTGAGGTTATAATAGATATTACGGTAGCAACAGACATATGAAATGCCATAATGGATGAAACGCCATTGATGGTTAAAAATTAAGACTTTAAATTTCAAACTCAAATGTGAAAATACAGATTAAAAAATATCGAGTTTTACTGTAACATTTAAGTTATATTTGCAAGATTAATAACCTCATAGATTTTCTATTAGCAAAACCATAAAGCAAAACTAAAAAATATAAAAAAAATTACAAAATAAAACATAAGTAAAAGAGTTGCAAACCTCAATATTGATAACTCCTCTGGTTTCGATAGTATGAGAAGTAAACAATTTGGTTTCTAAGGGCATGAGAAGCAAACAATTACAGTGAAAAATGAAAAGAAAAAATCATCAAAGAAAAATGAAAATAAACGTTTCTATGGGTATGAGAAGCAAACAATTGTAGCGAAAGAGAATTTGATTTTCAAGATAGAACCAACAAACTTACTTGCGGAGTCTTCCATGCCTTTTGAAATCAGATGAAAATAAGAAATTGTTAGATTTTTATTCAAACATTTTGAACAATCAAAATCCCCAAACTATCGAGTAAAGAGTTCCTTTTTAGGCGGTAAAGAAAAAAAGGAAAAATAATTTATTTCTCACTAACGTTTGGTTTTGACGTTAACATTAACATCTTTACCTTGTTTTTTTCACTGAACACGTGTCACGTAAATAGGTAGGCTTGTGTAGTCTTCAAACTCCACGGCATAACTCTAGAAAAAATCATCATGTTGAGAAGTACATTTTATATGCATAAATATAGCAATCAAATAGAATTATGATTCAATAAGAAACTACATTATAATAATACGTAATGAGAAAACAAATTTTCTTTTATTGTTAATGACACCAGGATTGTAAAATACAAAGCAAAAAAAAAAAAGTGTATCATTTCCTTCCATGAGGACTTAACAGTGTCAGTAGCATGATGGTGCAAAGGGTATGGAATAGCTGGCTCTTCCTGCTTGAGTGTCTACAACCTCTTCTACATTCTATCTGTGTTTACTATAGCTGCTACGTTCCCTTGATCCTCCTCCTTTTGAGTGCCGTGGTTCCTCTTCTGTTTGGGGCGGTGACGACTCGTACCTTGACGGCTTCCTTTTGAAATGTCTATCATCGTCACTGGACTCGTAATCTACAGCATTGCTACTACTGCTCTTCCTCCCATCGCCACTTGTGGTAGAAACTGCCTTGGCAGAGACCGAAGATGTCTTGTAATCATATCCATTGGAGGATGGTTTGTGATGGCCAGAAGACGCAGGTGCATCACAAGATATCTTCCGTTTCTTCTTGCTTATTTCTTCTTCTGGAAAGCTAATGCGAGCAAACACACTTGGCTTTGACTTCTTATCCGTTCCTGATGCAGTAGTCGTGGAAGTTAATTTGGGTGCTTGTTCAGGCGCAAGCTTGGAAGACTCGGAGCGATGATGATGATGGTGATCACGATCACGACCGCGATCACGACTGTGGCCATGGTCATCATAGTTACGGTCAGAATCACGTTCAAGATCATGATGCTGGTCAGCTTTCCTCTTTGAAGGGCGGGGAGGTGCTTCATAGTCCCGCACGGAACGTTCTGGCGAGGTCCTCTCTGATCGGTGCCGAAGATGCTCATGGCGATGATCACCAACTGACATTTGTGGAATAGGCTTCTGCAACAAACAAAACACAATTGAAATGATACATCATCATTCATCAGCAGATCATCTTATTCCTCATGTCACTAACCAGAAATACAATGCTGAAACTGTGCAACTCTAACCAACTCTATATGCTTATCGTTTCTTGGTGTAAGCTACCATAGAAATATTCGAGTGAAAAACCAAGAAAATGTAGAAACTGAACTTAACAGTAGGCCCGAGTTAAAACAGCCTGTCACAAAGTTCCAAGTTTTATATACTCCCTTTGAATTCTCAAAATCAAAAAAAGGAACCATGTGTTCATAACCAAAAATAAAAGCATTTAAATACTCCCTCAGAATTCTCAAAATCAAAAAATGGAACCATGTGTTCATAACCAAAATTAAAAGCATAAAAACTAAAAGCACCAATTGAAACAATCATTGAACCCCATTTACAATGACACTAACAAAATAAGATCTTATATCCCTACATTATCTAAAAGTCGGTGCGCCCTAGACAATTGGTTGCTGACAATCATATAGCATGCCTCCTCGCATGACAAACAACAAGAATAAAACATAGGGAAAAAAGAACACATACAGATTTTGACTTCAATGATGAAACAGCAGCACTGCTGCTCACTTCCCTAACATATTCTCGATCTCTAGACAACTCCCTGCAATAATTTTAGAAATAGTAAGTAACCGTGAATCAATCCCTGTAATTAGTAAGATATTATTTAACACCTACAGGAAGCCATTTTCAGGGATCTCAGGACTCACATGCACATTGTCACAAGGAGTTGCCAAATGAATAAGTAGGAATTATTCCGAGGTCAATGGAAAGTATAAACCAACTGAACGACAATAATGTACATAGCAAGTTCAGAATGATAACAGTTTGTTCAGTACCTTTCACCTCGTCTATCATTTTCACGCTTCCTCCTCAAAGCAGCTTGCCTAGCCTCGAATTCATCTCTGCTCATGATAGGTGGGGCAACATTCATACCCCTTCCAAACTCCACAAGATCTCTACAAACAATTAAATTGAAAAAATCAATGATGTCCAGATTCCAGATATCATCATTACATAAGAAATCAAAAGATGCATGATCCATTTAAAAAAAACAGACAAAAATGCCTTACCCACAACTGGTATAAACATAGGCTATTTAACAAATGTTACACATACCTATGAGGTGGGACAGGAGGAAACATATAATTTTGAGCACCAAAAGGATCTGGAGGCATGACACCTCCAAATGGCATGTCCATTGGACCTAGTCCATACCCACCCATATAGGGCATCACTCCAGGATAAGGACCCATAAATCCATCCATCCCAGGCTGCATACCGGTCCAGTAAGGGTTATAGGCAGAGGGACCCATAGACATCATATAGTTCTCAGCTGCAAGATCCTGCGGGGTTTTCCACTGCAAGTCTGGAGTGGAACAAATAAGATTCAGGTTAGAAAGAATCCTAATAATTTTATAAAAAGAACATTTTGTCATCAAATACAAAATAGAGGCTGTAAACCTACCATTAGCTGGCAAACGAACCTTCTTCTTTTTCTTTTTCTTTCCTGGAGAAGAAAAGGATCAAAATTAAACCAATGATCCATTTGTTTTTCCTCATTTCAGAAAAAATAATACTTACTCTCACTATACTACACACAATATACATCCAACTTGGTGCAAGATAGAACAGGGAAGATGACAAAAAAATAGTGCATGTACAATGCAAGTTCTTAACAGACACAACAATAATTTCTTTAGAAAATGACACCGTAAATAAATCTCGGCCACAAGCTTTCAAGAAGGGGAATGATACTGAGGTTGACAAGGAATGAGATAGTCCACTTCAAGCATTTCCACCCAGGTTTAACACTAAAATCTCACCACTCCAGCAAGGAGATCGGTATCAATGTTCTTAAAGGTTGCCTTCTAACTTGGCCAAACTGGTATAACCAATAAATTAAGAAACAAATCATAATTACCTGCCTCTTCAGAAGCCACCTTCTGTTGCACTTCTTCCTCCACAAGTGGGACACTCCCTTGTGATGCTGGCTCTTTCACACTCATTGACTCCAGTGTAGCTTCAGATGCATCAGCTAGTTTAGTAGTCTTCACATTCTCCAAGATCTGCTGTGGGGGAATAGTTTCCTTCATCTCATTAGCTTTATCCCTAACATCAGGACTTTCTTCCTTGGCAGATACTGGTTTCTGCTCTCCCTTAGATGCAGCAGATGTAGTAGGAGATGGAATTTTCGGTTGTGGACCCCGCGCAGATTCCATATCTAGATTCAGAAGACGGAACAAATCAATAAAGAATCGTACATCATAAAAGTCAGTTGGATGTTAATTCATTTGATTATGTCAACAATGATGAAACCTTGAACTTGAAAAGTGCTTCCCGCATTGTCAGCACTGCTGTTACCAGACTCCAATATACGATTAATTGTATCTCGTAAGGTCTTATTTGGAAGAAGATCATCAGCGAGTATGTTGTTTGCCCCACATACACACAGCAACTTTGAGATGATGTGGTCCCTTATACCTGAGTTGCATTTTGTTAATATGAGCTTCAACATACATATACAAAAGCATTTGACAGGGGAACGAACCAAAAGATGTATGGGATAAGCAGGCAATAAAACTCACATTTATCACAAAAACTCGTAAAACAACATTTGCTAGTTAGAACAGCATCTTTCATTACTTCCTTGCACAATGGGCAGTGGAGTTCAGGTGGAAGGTCACCAACAGAACGAGTGGAAGGTAAACCCTCAATTTCTTTCTCAAAAGCAGCCCTGTTGAGAACAAAAAATTAGTTTTCAAGCATAACAAATAAAATTGCCTACAAGCATGAAACAAAACCACAATAACAAGACGAAACAATTACTCATTGGGTTTCAAAACTGCAACTGCTCCACTTGGCAATGCGTAAGAGCCATCAGGAGTTGCCATTAGCATTGACTTTGGAATGCCAGTTGGAGGCTTCACCCTTTTAATATCATAGTTCGGATCACCATTTGTGGGGCAGTGCTGAATAAAATGCCCTGCATCACAAATTCAAAAGCAACCACAGGTTCACTAAAACTTATAATCTAAGCAAATGAAAAAGGGAAAGTAAATTCCACATACCAGGCACCTTGCAGCGGTGACAAACATATCCCTGAGGAGGCGTTTTGCGTTCCAATCCTAATAGATATCAATGAGAAAAACAAAAACTGCAGCTCAAAATACTATTTGGAAGCACGGTTACAGCAATCCAATGCCCCCACAAAATTTCAAAAACAACTGAGCTAAATGAGAATAACAGCTATCGCTCTCTCAAGCATAAACAGGTTTCACATGCAAAAAGCACAAGGCACAGTTATAACAAAATAATAAGCAGCAGAAGATGATCGAACTTCAATATTCTAGAGATGTAACTTAAAGGAACATCCTATACAGAAACCCATGCCCCCCACAAAGACACCGGCCATTATAAATGATACAATGGAGACAAAAAGGGATTAAGAAAATCACCAAAACCGCGCCCGCCCATTCTTCCACCCATACCCCTTCCAAAGCCTCTACCAGGTCCAAAGCCATCTGCACCTTGGCTGCAAATAAAAACAATTAAGAATGAACATTGCATCAATAGAAAAAGCAAAAAAACAAAATAAAGAAATAGCACCCATCTCACCGCTGCCAATCCAAGGCAGGAGTGTCTATTAAAGCTTTAATCTTGCTTTCTTCATCAGCTTGATTAGTAGGGGGAGCATCAGGAAGTGGATTGCTTGACTGGACAGGCAGCGTTTCAGGGAATGAATACAAATCATTCCCAAATTCATCCCATTCTGAGTCTTCAGGCTACAAGTTAAAATACAAGCCCAGCATGATAAATTCAATATTCATCAAAGGAAATAGGCAGCAAGAGTAATGCAAAGACAAGCCCATTTTCATCGAGGAAAATATGCCAGAAGCAAAGCTTACATATTTATGAACAGATGAATCAGCATCCAGAAAGTTACTCTTTTCTGGTTGAGTATTCTCAATCTGATTTGCCACCTTAGGCCTGTGAAGCATAAAAAAGTGCAGACATAGAATCAGGTGTCCTCTCACAATAGTAGCCACCAAAAGTCAGAACCAATCTAAACACACGACTGATCAAGTTCATGAAGTTAACTGAATCTTTGATACTTGTTTTCTTAACAAGTTCACTAAAATTAAAATATTTTAAGTGGTTAGGTACTAAAGGATTGAGATAGTACTCTGGTGCAGCAACAATGGGCATGCGAGGCTTTCCAGGAACCCGTTGAATTAATACAGAAGTATTTTTCGGGATTAACATGGCTTCATCAAGATATTCTGAAATTGAAAAGATAAAACAAGTCTATAAAACACTATAGACAAAGGCTATATTTCATGAACGGAAACAATTATTAAACTTTAGTCTTAACATCAAGACAAGAAACAAAGAGTGAGCCAACATAAACCCCAAGGAGAATTCCAACAAAATGGAAGAATTGGCCATACTCCTAACTGGTATTTTTATGCTAGATTCAACGAAAAATAAGAATTCCAATGCATTGAGCAAAGACCAACCTTCATTAGTTTGGGCATTAGTGACAACGAGGTCGAAGTCTGTACCCCTGCCCAAGTGCTTTGATTCAAATATTTTTTCTTTCAGAGTACCAACACTTATAAACGGACCATCCATGGCAATTGAATCAAAATCTTTTGCACTTTTAAATTTGTAATAAACAGCCATTTTTACGTTTGTTTCCTCTTGATAAAAATAGTAGTAGTGATAATAATAATTTTATAAAAAAAACACAAAAATATGAACTTATTAATTGGCCTACCAAACAATATAAGGCCTGATATTCACTAAAAAAACAAATATAAACAGTACAAAGTTTTTTTCCCCTTATTCTAAGAGAAACCGAACCAAACTCGATTCTTCTTCGACGCAAAATCCGACGCTCTGACTTCGAGAAATCAACTCTGACAGTTTCTTCACTCTGTACTCCAATACATCGAATTTTTCAGCTAAACCGGGAGTTTAGGGCAAATCGTAGGGAATAATGAAAAAGCCCCTTTGCTCTTTGATCAACAAATTCACACGAAATCTTCGAATATCGAATATTATACTAAAAGAATCGCTCCGTATTAATCAATCCGCCCGGTCTAGATCTTGCAAAACGCGAGCAAAAGTGAACCTTCAGGGAAACAATCCTACAATCGATCGATCTTCAAAAGGAAACTCGGAAACTTTGAGACTTGAGATTCTGATACGCCGAAATTAAAATATATATATATAGAATATCACAAGCTTGCAGAAACTCAATTAAAGATTAGAGAGAGTGAAAGAATTGGCGAACAACGATCATCGTGAATCTCTAGGGTTATGATCTGGGTAAAGGGTTTCCAGAAAGGGGAAATGGGAATTTGGGAAAATGTTATCGAAAAGCAAGAACCGAATCTGGCCCTTCAACAAAAAATAAATAAATGTAGATATTATCTATATCATCTACAATGGACCTATGCAGCCCGGTGCCACCAGGGACGGAACTACATGCACAATTGGGAGGGGCCCAATTATTTTTGGGTTAACTGCTTTTTAGGTCCTCCCTATTCTAATGTTCGATAAATCAAGCCTTCGCCACTTTTGGTTTAAAAACTTTTTAGGTACTTCCAATTTCAAAATTAGGTAAATTGAGCACCGGCCTCTAATATTTTTTTTTGCAAACTCTTAGTCTTACTAGTTTTAAAATTAGATAAATTAAACTCTCCTCTCAATTTAATTTTTAAACCGATGGATTATTAATTAAGATTTTAAAAACTTTTTCGTATTCTACCTTCTTCATATTTTCTGCCCTTTTCGGTTTCACTTTACGACTTATGTTTAACTCTTCATTGTTTGTCTTCACTCTCTAAATTGATATACACTAGTGATTTCGCTTACATTTTTTAGTATATTATATATATAACGTAAAAAATTATACAATCTTGCATATTATTTTTAAAAATAAATTTTAAATTTTAAATTTTAAATCCAACAAACTAAATTCCATAATTCCTGAACCAATTTTCTGACCCCTAAAACAAAAGGATTATATAGTGTGTATGCATTGAATAATTTTCTTATTAATAAATGATAATCCATATTAAAAAAGTAAAGTTGTGTAATATTATCTATTTTTTATTAATAACTTTTCTTTTCATTTGTAATTTGTTGTCCAACTTTAAAATTTGATGATATATGTTACTTTTCTATATGGTTTCTTACCAATATGTCAATTTTCAATTATAATTTCCTTTTTATTTGTATATTTTTATCAAACTTATATTGTTTTATTTAAGTTATATCTACATATTAATAATGAATTATCATCTCATACATTGACGTTAGAAACGTTAGTTTCTACAAGCGGGCTGGTTTAGAGTTTAGATTGTATGATAAAATTTAGAGTGTATGATCGGAATTGAGTGTTTAATGTTTAAGGTCTAGGGTTTATTAGTTAATGAGTTTAGGGTTAGAGATTTTAATTTTAAATTTTAATTTTGGATTATGTACGCTGGTGTAAAAAAAACTTCTACACCGTATGTGTATAGGATAATTGTCCATTAATAATTATATAAATATATGTATTTTATAAATTTAAAAACCATCAGCAATTTTTCAATAAAATAATGTTGAAAAGTCCATTTGAGTATTCAAATATATATATCGATTTTCGTCCTTTAATTTCTGATAATAACTCTATCAAATCTTGAAGAATTAAGATCAGTGAAAGTTTTGATATCAAATTAGTTGGAGTATGATATTTGATTAACTTATAAATTACTTTCATATAATAAAAAAGTGATGTATTTTTTATTCTTCTGAATAGTTTAAAGGTGAACAAGATAATATCTGTTTATAGATATTTTTAACTCTTTGACGACAAAATATTTGGACTCGTATTTTTTAAGTTAATATCATCCGCTTTTTCACTGAGACCCTTATTGGGTTTGTACAAGTAATGTATTCTATTTTTTTTAATATGACCATTGAATTTTTATTATAACCATAGAAGATACCACAATACAACGCATTCGTGAAAGAAAATAATAGGACTAATCTACCCAAATTTCTTACAACCCAAAAATAAAAAAAGTGAAAATTTTCTATGGAAATAAGCATACGATCAAAATTTAGAAGCTTCCTGAATCTCTTTGTCTCTATCTAATCGGGACTTATAACTAATGAAAAAGGAGTAGTGAGCGATCCAAACTATCATGCAAAATGCTCCGTTACCCAGGACTAATTACATCGGCAAACAACCATCAACCGAGTGGCGATCTACCTTTGCGTGACCACCGACAAATCATAATCAGGAACTAGCGTCGATTAAAAATTTTATGCGAGCAACGATTGATCGCTAGGGTAGGTTGAATCACGCCACAAGAAAATATGAAACAAAAACTACAAAAATAAAGAAAACATGTCACAATGACAGAGAAAAACGCATGTCACAAGAACAGAGAAAACACATGCCATAAAGGCAGAGATTATTATTAGAAAATAAAAAGAGAAAAACAAGAAATTAATAAACACTGACGATCGATAATTAATAGTTAAGTGACTGTCGATCACCGACTAATGCAGAAAAATTAAAAAACTTATAAACGGCACAAAATTGTTAGAGAGAAAAACTAAGGTTGAGCGGCAGTGATGTATTTTATTTAAATAAATTGAATACATATGGATGTATTTTGTAATTATTTTTGCAATGAATGTTAATGCATTTTGTTAAATTTTGTTGCTAGTTATAATTGTCCTCCAAAGTTTCTTCCTAATTTTGTCTGGATGCCGCACTATTTGCTCAAAACAATTCTAATGTACGTTTGGTTTAAGTAGCAACTAACTTGATATTCCTTAAGCAGATCTCGAGTTCGAGAGCGTTATGTATATAAAAAATTTTTATTAAGAGATTCACTCACCAAAACTAGGTGTACGACGCAGGTCGCCCTAAAAATCGGATGGAAAACAAACCAAAAAACAATTATCATGTGAATGCTTAAACAATCAAATCATAAAAATATTTAAGATAAAGTTTGAATGTTTATCTTTTAATTGAATTTAGATGCAACTAAGCGTGATTATACAATTGTAACATGTTTGAAAAATTATCGTAATTTTTAGTTTCGTTAAAATGAGTTTAATTAGGTGCTTCTAATTACATTTTTTCAATTTTTAAGAGAGGTGTGAAAATCAATGTAATTAATCTAGTATTTTTATTTTGTAATACATATTTAAGTTTCTACAAAATATATGACCCGGGCTATTCAAAATATATATATATATATATTTAGATTTTCCACAAGAATTAATATTATTTAAAATTTAACTAAACAATTGTGTAAATTATTATTTGTACAACCAAATATGACACAATGAATTAAGATATAATTACATTAGGCTTACCAAACATCTCTAACTAATTAAAATTTCTAATAATTAGATGATAATAATTATATTTTTCATGCAATTATATTGTGGTGTTCAAATACATTAAAAAGAGATGTATTAAAAAAAGCCTTACATATATAATATGTTTGAATGTTCATTGTATTTAATATAACTTGCTATTATTAAAAAAACAGAACTTACTAAATGAGTATTATTAGAACACCTAATTAAATTATTTAATTCTTATAGTTATAGGGTTGGGAATGAGTAGTGTTATTGCGCAGAACTTTTAATTAATTAACTCCACTAAAATGCCTTTAGTCCCCAAAAAAAAAAACTCCACTAAAATGCGTTTGAGTTGAAACTTGATAATACAACAGTGGTGGAAATTTTTGCATGGTTTCTCCGCAGCATTGCCAGGCAGTGCTTTTATAGCCAGAATTTGATATCTTACGACTCGAAGTATTGGGACGTGAAGATACACTGGCAGGAAAGACTAGAAATTTATCTGTGGGTGATGTTGTCCACGTTAATCCACCGCTTGCGCTGGTACTGTTGTTGGTTTATGATTAACATCGGTTAGACTAGGCTAGTTCTTTCCTGAGTCACTACGGTTTTCCTAGTTTGGTTTGTGCATGTAGGCTTTATAATTATAATCATGTGTATTCTTTTTTTTCCGACTAGATTTAAGAGAATTTTTAATGAGGCACACGGTAATAATTTTTTCATCTTATTCATAAAAAATGTGTATCCCATACATATAGACTTAGAATTTATTCTAATTATGAGCGTAATCCAACATATCTTATTTGTGTCTTTGGATTTCATATTCGGTATGAGTTTAATCATAAAAGGGAATTTTTTTTCTTTGCACCTTTGTGTTTCATATTTTATTTTTATATAAATGTTTTTGATAAATTTAGCCTCTATTTTTTTCATTTTAGGTGTGATGTACTTAGAATATCTTCTATTGTCTTTTATAGTTTACGTGGTCATAATGGGTTAGTTGGATAGAAAAACGTATAAACTTTCAACAAGTAATTAAAATAAATCTTAATTATTATAGTTCAATCTTATTAAATTTATCATAATGCTTTCCATATTATTAATGTCATAAATTAATAATATATATATTAATGTAAATGATGGGGATTAAAATATATTCAAAATATTTTGTTAATATAATGAATGTCAAATTCTAATGTGTAATTTTATATTTAAAAGCAACAAAATCTAAAGTATAAAATAAAAGATTCATTAAAACTAAATTAGAAGGACAAAACCCAAATATTAACTCATAATACAGTGCAAATTTAACTATAAAATAAAAAAGGAGAGATTAAACTAGCATTTTTACTCAAAAATAAAAGAGTTACTGTGATCTACTTGATCTAAGTTTAATAAATAAATAAAAAAGACAAAAAGGGAAAAGAATCATAAGTTGGACAATAAAAATTAAAAAGGGAAAGACAATTTCACACATCGGTCAATATTAAGGAAGATACAATCACCACATAAGCTAGAAAAAAGAAAATGGCTATCTGAACGAAAAACTTTGGATTTTCTCTCATGTTGGGAGATGTAACCGCCCTGCAATACCACAATTTTATCCTACTTGTTAAAACCTTGTGGTGGCCGGTGAAAATGGAACAAATAAAAGACATGGAAACTGAAATTATGATTCACCAAGTAGCTTTTGTGGATGGGTGCAACTGGATTTTACCTCGCAATTCGCTGTGAAAATCGATGGAATGGCAAACTCTGGATGAATACAATTCCGGGTCCTGTTAGAACGGCTGTAACCAAATTGTCGCCCTGCAAGTTTGCATTGAAAGAACAACACAATTTACAAGGCCATATATGCAAATCACAATCATGGGCATCAAGCAAAGTCTAAGCAGTAGGGTTATCAACAAGTGCCATTCAGTGTGTTCATAATAGAGATTCCGAAGAGACATTCTTAAACAAGCCCCAACCTTTTACAATATGTAGTCGATATTTTTCGTTAATAAAAAACGCAAATACAAGAACAAAATTGCAAAAAGAATAACATACATGCACCAGAACTCCTACTCAACCACTATCATATCGAGTGTAAAAATATACCAACTGAAAGCGACTTACCCCGAACACTGCTCTTCTTATTGGACCATTGTATTTGATTTGAACATCAATGGAAGTAGTAAGGGCCACAATGCATGAGACATCAACTGCCAATACCTCCCCCACCTCAAGATTTTTCTGAACAACTAGCAAAAGAAAGAAGCCCACAGAATTCCAATGGTCAGTTTACCTATGCGTATAAATTTAAAACTTCCAGAGTTTGCTGCAAATAACAAGCGGAATATACTATCAACGTTGGTTAAGCAATAAGGAGTTTTTTTCACCCTTTTTTCCCACTAACATTTCTGGAAGGGAAGACAAGAACAATGAGATCATAAGAAAAGAGAAAATAAGGAAAACAGAACATGCTCTTTCATGACCTGTAATGTGCTATCTTTTGAATTCAAGCAACTAAAAAGACAAGAAGATGTACAAAAGAAAAGATACATACCAGATCCACCAGCAAGGATAAAAGCAAGCCCCTGGCCAGATAACTTCTGTCTAAGAAATCCCTGCTATGCCATCAAAACAGCCATCAAATAAACAGATACACGCAGCTAAAAAAAACTGAGGAATAAACCAAAGAAACAGAAAAACTGAGGAATAAACCAAAGAAACAGAAAAATTGAAATACATCTAAAAAAGATCTTTGAACACAGCTAGTGAATGAATCTAAGAGAAGAATAGAAAATGATAAAATATTAATTTATCTTTATGTCACCTCTACACCGGTTACAACATTCCGTGGCCGCTGATCAACTGTATTGTTGACCTTCACATCATTGATGGAGCAAAGAAATGCATCTGGCTACAAAACAAGTTTACAAGATGGCATAAAGATTCCAGCTAACGCAATGAAAACATGTTAATGTTGCCGCAACAATGAATTTCCATGAGCAAGTCAGCTACCTGACATAAAAGCACTCCACCGAACATTGCTAAATCAATCTGTCAAAAAAATGAACAGGAGCAACATATAACTCATAGTTAGCAATAAAAAAATGACAATTGGGACCATAAAGTACTCAAACTTTACAAGCAGTACTATAAGTTAAGTAAATAAAAAATTGTTAGAGTTTGAAGCACAAACCGGAAGAACCCTTGCAAGAGAAGGTGCAGCAATGCCAACAAATCCATCACTTGAACCATTATTGCGAAGAGCAATACTAGTTATACTCTTGCCAAAAAGCCACTGCCACATGCCTACCTCATTTTCTGGGACATAAGTATTTTCCATTTCAATGGACCCAGACATGAAGCACATGGAGCCTGCATTTTGTAACATTCCACGTCAACTTTGGATGAATTAAAGTCTACATGATAACAAGCAATAACTAACAGAATGCAGCAAGCCAATCATCTTATTGATTAAGCAGCTCTCCTTACTGATCTTCAGCAGAGGATCTAATGCGGTCGTAATTATAAGCAAAACAATAGGATACAAGTTGATAGTTTAATTGATAGTAAAACAACTTTTCCATTTTATCGATCTTTTGACACCTTCTGGTCACAATTTACTACAATATATTCTTGGCAATAGAAAACTGTAGCATTTCAATTGTAGATTACAGAGCTTAACACCTAGCCTCGCAACAAACAATATACTTATCATAATATACATAAAGCCTCGGCATTCATAATTTTACCGATAACATTAGTTTATGATCACAAAAATACTAAAATTACAATGAAGCCCTGCACCATGCTAGCATCAATATTCAATACCATATTCCTATTTTAAAACATAAAACCATAGTAGTATGAACCCAACCAAGGAATACAATAGAGACCAAATAACCTACCCGGTTTTGCAATAACCTTTTCTTGTGGCTTCAGCATTATCTGGTAAATGAACGAAACATTACCAAGATTTTTTTCAAAAACAAAGTTTCATAATAATAGATACGAGATCATATGCTTAAATTAAAAGAAAATTCTTTGATAAAAGCTAGGAAGTACCTGAACTATTTGAGCCTCACCACCCAATATCTGAAATGGGGTCACAGCATCTTGCGGACTCTACATGAATTTATACCAACTAGAGATTATTACGTATATAATTATAAATGCACATGCTGTGACATATAAAGTATAAACTACACAACATTATCATTCTAATGTCATCGGGAAAGCGTTTCCCCAATTTGGCATTCCAGCTAGCTACTCTCAGTCTCTCACACTTTGATCACAGCAGTCTGTACAAGCTTGATTACAAGTTGATTATAAACAGAATCAAAGTCAACTCTATTTAAGGAAAGCCCAATTAAAATTCTTCAACAATGCAGGATCAAATGCAAAAGAAAAAGCCTAAATTCCATTAAAATTTCACGCCATTTTCCCAACAACAAATATTCAATTTCCTTGTGGCTTTTCCTTTTTCTCATGAAACAAGCAAAAATTCAGTGAAAGACTTGAGAGTACAAAGGAATTATCTTTAAGAATGTTACCTGATACACGTAGGGTTGAAAAGGAGTGGAAAAAAAGGGGGCGGCCATGGACGACGAGGTCTCGAATTTGAAATTAAATTCTTCTATTTCGAGATTTAATCCGACTTCAACACTTTAATCCCAAAAATTCATATAAAGAAAGGAAATTCGGTTGCTCTGCATTTGTTCTTTTTTAAAGTAGGCGATCTGAGAATTAAATAGGTGGAGATGTAAGTTACGTAATTAGCCTTGATATCTTCTGACGTTGTAGGATGAACAATGCGCGGCACAAAGAATGTTACTAGGTGGTGTTTTAGTCATTTTAAATTTGATCTTGTCGATATATGATCTTTTGCTGACACGGCGTTATGTTATTGGTTGGAGTTTCAAGTTTCTACGTGTTCCGACATTGTTTGTCTTTTGGGGGTAAAATACATCATTTCAATGGTCACCAAACGTTTAAATCACTTTTATTTTGCTTATTGAACTTTTAAAATATTCATTAGAGTTAACAAATTTTTATTTCACTTTCATTTTAGTCTTTTATACTATCTTCCGTTAGAAAATATTGACAATTAATTTTTCTTTTTCTCAAAAATAAACTACACAAATAATTATTAAACTTTTAAGTCACTTTCATTTCAACCACTAAACTTTTAAAACTTTTATTAGAGTCTCCTAACGTTTATTTTGCTTAATTTACCATCAACTGCATAAAAGGGTACATATCCTTATTCATCAAAAGAGGAAGTCATACTGACGTGGCTGTTAGTTTTCATTTTCCTCAATAAAATGAATTAAACTAATTTCATAAAATGAATTAAATTAATTTCAACAATACCTTAATGTATAAAATGAAACTACCTCTTAGATTATTAAACTATTGATTTGATTATATTTTGACTACTAAACTTAAATTTATAATTTTAAATCCTAAATTTAACATATTTATATAATTTTTGTACAATTTATATGAAAAATCTTAGAATTACGCTCACACAAAATACAAATGAGTATTTCAAGTCACCTTCGGAAAGGTCTAAAATTAGGCGCATTTTTATGTAGCTACGTAAATTCTTACCATTTTGGCAAGAATTTATGTATCATAGATAAGAAATTGTGTAATTATATAATTATTTTATAACTACAATAATTCTTACCATTTGTGTAACTACTTAATTATTGTGTAACTACACAATTCTTATATGATAACTTAAATTCTTACCATTTGTATAAGAATATATGTAAATTGTCTTGATTGTAAAAAATTGTGTAACTACATAAAATTTTACTACTTTTATAAAAAAATATATAATTCGTGCTTAATTTTAACCTAATAATAAAAGTGTATAACCGTAAAAATTCTTGATCCCAAGACATGATCCTAGAAAAGAGGTAGCCAGCATAATGTCACGGACTGTTCGCCGTGACACGCGGGACTGCGCGAGATGCTTGCTGGTTGTGCTTAATGTAGGATGTGTGGGATAGCATTAAGGGTGTAGTACGTGCCGTACAGCCGTCTAGTCCTCGGACTGGCGCGTTGGTAGGCACCACACTGGTTGGGAGCTGTCCCCGCTTCCCTGATGAGTCCATGGGAGGACGAAACCAGTGAGCATCGGAGATGGAAATGGCTTAGCCCTTGGCTGGTAATAGCCCTGGGTTGCCGCACGGGTAGACGTCCCTGCGCCAAGACTCTGACCCCGTGACAAGTGGTATCCGAGCCAGTCTGTGTGCTAGCTGTGAGTTTGCCAAGCGCCCCAATGCTGCGTAAGCGAGTCAATCCGTGGACGAGCGCGTGTAGCTCGCACTCCGACTGTAGGGGTGTTCGCAAGCGGGTCAACCGGACGAGCGTGTGTAGCTCGCACTCCAAACCGTGAAGGGGTGTCCGCGAGTGGGTCCTCTAAAAAGATGAGATGAGGACGGGTAGGCAGGAAGCCATAGCGAAAGTTCGCCAAGCACTCGTAGCCAAATGTGCCGTAGCCTCAAGTGAAGAGGGCGAGCAGGCAGGGAATTGCACACTAGATCCGGGCAAATCAGAAGAGGGAAAGAGCTTTCTCCCCATGCACGAGGGCGTGCATGAATCGGGTGGGGGAGAATGTCACGGACTGTTCGCCGTGACACGCGGGACTGCGCGAGATGCTTGCTGGTTGTGCTTAATGTAGGATGTGTGGGATAGCATTAAGGGTGTAGTACGTGTCGTACAGCCGTCTAGTCCTCGGACTGGCGCGTTGGTAGGCACCACACTGGTTGGGAGTTGTCCCCGCTTCCCTGATGAGTCCATGGGAGGACGAAACCAGTGAGCATCGGAGATGGAAATGGCTTAGCCCTTGGCTGGTAATAGCCCTGGGTTGCCGCACGGGTAGACGTCCCTGCGCCAAGACTCTGACCCCGTGACAAGTGGTATCCGAGCCAGTCTGTGTGCTAGCTGTGAGTTTGCCAAGCGCCCCAATGCTGCGTAAGCGAGTCAATCCGTGGACGAGCGCGTGTAGCTCGCACTCCGACTGTAGGGGTGTTCGCAAGCGGGTCAACCGGACGAGCGTGTGTAGCTCGCACTCCAAACCGTGAAGGGGTGTCCGCGAGTGGGTCCTCTAAAAAGATGAGATGAGGACGGGTAGGCAGGAAGCCATAGCGAAAGTTCGCCAAGCACTCGTAGCCAAATGTGCCGTAGCCTCAAGTGAAGAGGGCGAGCAGGCAGGGAATTGCACACTAGATCCGGGCAAATCAGAAGAGGGAAAGAGCTTTCTCCCCATGCACGAGGGCGTGCATGAATCGGGTGGGGGAGAATGTCACGGACTGTTCGCCGTGACACGCGGGACTGCGCGAGATGCTTGCTGGTTGTGCTTAATGTAGGATGTGTGGGATAGCATTAAGGGTGTAGTACGTGCCGTACAGCCGTCTAGTCCTCGGACTGGCGCGTTGGTAGGCACCACACTGGTTGGGAGTTGTCCCCGCTTCCCTGATGAGTCCATGGGAGGACGAAACCAGTAGGCATCGGAGATGGAAATGGCTTAGCCCTTGGCTGGTAATAGCCCTGGGTTGCCGCACGGGTAGACGTCCCTGCGCCAAGACTCTGACCCCGTGACAATAAGCTCTTGATCCCAAGACGATCTGACAAAACAGATTACACAGTCTCAAAACATTTTCTCACACTTCCATCAAGAAAGAACAAGAAAAAAAATAAGTGCTTTCTAGTCTCAAAATTCTCACAAAAAACACAATTGCTGTCAATTACGATGCCCTGATTCCCCTTTCGAACAAAAAAAAATACGATGCCCTGAAGTAACAGCTGATCTTTTATGGAAAGTTTATCCAAAACAACAAGCCATTAAGCCAAGCAACGATGGCATGCTTAGAAACTTGTAAAGGGAGCCAACAAAAAAATATAATTCCTATTGTAAAGAAAGTTTTCAGCAGAACATATGAAAATTACTAGACAAAAGAACCCCATTACAACGAAAGAGATTTAATATATTTTCCAACATTTTTCAAAACTTTTAACCATGAGTATAAAAATTGCTAGACACAATTACAATATTCTTTAACAGCCAATTAGACAGATCGGTTAACCATACATTGGATACTAATACTCCATCAGCTCCAAGTCCAAACCAATAAATCATGATTATAATTTTTTTTAAAAGAACCCAAAATTGTACATGCAATATTCATCGAAATAAATGGAAAATTAGAATGCTAGTAGACAGAGAGGAAGCAGGCGTGGAGAGATTTTGGTTGTCTGGTGCAAAAGCCAAAAAGTCTATAGACAGAGGCGGATCATTGAAGTCAGGGGCCACGGTGCTCACAAAGTTTAAAAATTTTACATTTAGTTCTTTAAAAATTATTATTATATTTTAAAAGTTTTAAATAATTTTAATTAAATTTTCTCTTAAAATTTTTAAAAATCTTGATAAGTCTTATTTTTTAAAAAAAAAATTAGTTGAACCCCTACATTTCTATTAAAATTTTAAATTAAACCCCTTAAAATCTTCAAAAAATTTAATTTAAGCTTCAAAAAATAACAAAAAACAAAAAAATAAAAGTGAGCGGCCGACGGTCGACAAAACAACCTTAAAGTTGTTGCCGCCGCCGACCTTGGTTTAAACCAAAATGAGAGAGTGGTGGCGTTAGTGAGAAAAAAAAGCTAGGGCAAAAAAATTAACGCTAAATTTAACATACTTATATAAATTTTGTACAATTTATATGAAAAATTCTGAAATTACGCTCAGTCCACACAAAATACAAATGAGCACTCCAAGCTACTTTCGAAAAGGTCTAAAATTAGACGTCTTAAAATTAGTCACATTTTTGTGTAGCTACATAAATTCTTACCATTTTGGTAAGAATTTGTGTAGGATGGACAAAAAATTGTGTAACTACATAATTATTTTGTAACTACAAAAATCCTTATTATTTGTGTAACGACTTTATTATTGTGTAACTACACAATTCTTATATAACAACCTAAATTCTTATTATTTGTGTAAGAATATGTGTAGATTGTGTTGAATGTAAGAAATTGTGTAATTACATAAATCTTTACCGTTTTATAAGAAATTGTGTAACTCGCACCTAATTTTAACCTAATGGTAAGAATACATAACCTTATAAGCTATTGATCCCAAGACATAATCTGAGAAAAGAGGTAACCAACATAAACTCTTTATCCCAAAATATGATCTGGCAAGACAGATTACACGGTCTCAAAACACTCTTTAAGACTTCCATCAAGAAAGGACAAGAAAAATATAAGTGCTTTCTAATCTCAAAATTCTCACAGAACAATTGCTGTCAATTATGATGACCCGATATAACAACTGATCTTTTGTGGAAAGCTTATTCAAAACAACAAGCCAAACAATGATGGCATGCTTAGGAACTTGTAAAGGGAGCCACACAATATATATATATATATATATATATAATTCCTATTGTAAAGAAAGTTTTCAGCAGAACATATGAAAATTACTAGACAAAAGAACCCCATTACAATGAAAGAGATTTCATATATTTTCCAACATTTTTCAAAACTTTTAACCATGACTATAAAAATTACTAGACACAATTACAATATTCTTTAACAGCCAATTAGACAGATTGGTTAACCATACATTGGATACTAATACTCCATCAGCTCCAAACCAATAAATCATGATTCTAAAAAGATATTAAAAAACCCAAAATTGTACATGCAATATTCATTGAAATAAATGGAAAATTAGAATGCTAGTAGACAGAGAGGAAGCAGGTGTGGAGAGATTTTGGTTGTCTGGTGCAAAAAGTCTATAGACAGAGGCGGATCATTAAAGTCAGGGGCACGGTGCTCACAAAGTTTAAAAATTTTACATTTAATTCTTTAAAATTTTTAAAAATTATTATTATATTTTAGAAGTTTTAATTAAATTTTCTCTTAAAATTTTTAAAAATCTTGATAAGTGTTAATTTTTTGAAAATTTTAGTTAAACCCCTACATTTCTATTAAAATTTTAAATTAAATTCCTCAAAATCTTCAAAAAAAAACATAATTTAAGTTTAAAAAATTATAAAAATTTTAAATAAGTCCCTCAAACTGAATTGTCAAGGTTCGACCTTGTTTATAAAGGTTGACTATTTTATATTTATTTGTTCAATGATTTTTAATATTTTTATAATTTTTTCTAAAGTTTTTTTCCTTCTAATTCAATAAAATTATGTGTTTTGGTTATTTTTTTTACACATCTTGTTACGCTTGTTTTTCTGTCTTTATGGCATGTTTTTGTCTCATAACACCTTTGTAGTCGCTTGATACTTGTATAGTGTTCCTCACGACGTTTGTTTCTAATTTGTGTTTGTCGATAGTCATGAATAGTTTCATCTCTTTTTATGCTTATTTGTTGTGGTACAAAAAAAAGTGCCTAATATGACCGAAACAACCCTTTAATTTTCTTATTTGATTTATTGTTTTTTATTGTTTTTTAATATAGTAAAACCTTTGAAAAGTTACGTTTTTTTTTTTATTTATTAATAAAACTACTTGGTTTTAAGTTAAAAAAAATCCAATGTTGTAACATTTAACATTCATTATGTTCGATGCTAATGATTAAGGGAATTTTCTTTCCCTCCTAAACTTCTATATGAAAAACAATATAATTTTTAAAAAATATATATAATTATTAAATAATCCCTTAACTGTGGATGTAATTGGCTGGCAACCTGTTCAATCCAATTGCAACATTATAACCTTGCACTGTTTCATTTTTCTAACATTCAGCATTGCCTAGATAGTAACAATACACCAATCTTAAAACAACACCAAAATTATGGGTCATCCTTCATGAATTGATCCCTTCGTGGCCAACCGGGTCTTTCATCTTCTCACGAATCTCCTCCTACGCCCCCTCATGGGGGTTGCACCGGCTTCCATGGTTCTGTCCGGACTTTGCTCTTCATCATCGCTTGTTTCATCGGATCTCCATCTCGGCCCTTCATGTGCATTTCTGTCCTCAGAAGACCTCTCTCCACGGCTGCAAATATCCAAAATAGGGAACAAACTGACAATATAATATAGGAAAATCTTCCCCCATCTGAGGTTAAAAGGAAATTAACATGAGAGACTGCAAAAGAATGAGAGGATTAGGAGTAAAAATCAAAATCTTTACCTCCAAGAGACATCCATTAAGTCTCCGATGGGAAGCAAATTCGAATGTGTGTCATCTCTACCTGATTGACCCCTCTTACAAGAAATATTTGAACCTAAGTTATTTGTGGAACCTTTAAACAATCCAAAGTTACTGCTAGGTGTAGAAGCAGGATTAGCTGTCACCCTTCGGGAATAAGGAGGACTTGCATTGCGAACTTGGTTAACAAACCCATTTTGTTCACCCTCTGAAATGATTTTATCAGATTGTTTTTCTCGCAGGCGACCGCTTGAAAGCGCTCTTGATGAACTCTGACTGACACCTTTTAATGGTGTACCAAATATGGGACTTGCTCGATGAATTCCAGGACTCGAGATGTTTTCAAATTTGAAGTTTTTGCTTCCGTCAACATTTGATAATCTTTCTGCATCTGCAAATAACCTCCCCGGGAGAATTGATGTAGATCCATGGGTACCAGCTTCAACATGAGAATTGTTTACATATCCACCCAATATTTTAGGAATTCCAGAAACGGGTGGTCTGAAAGGAGTGGCCATGTGGTCTGGTTGTAGAACAATAGAATCAGAAGTGGAGGGAACCAACAAACTCGCTGATTTTGATTCTTGCGATTCACGGAAACCGGTTCTTGTTGGCATTTCATCCTCCTGACGTGAAGAAACCACTATATCAGGCAATGTTCCAGTCTTTACCTGTTGTTGCAGGACTTCTGGAAGCAATTCTATACCTTTATCCTATATGAGATAGGGTAAGCAAGTCAGTAGTTTCGTTGTTAAAGCTACTTGCTACCAGTAACCTTCAAACTTCACCACGAACAGAAAACAAAAGATAGAATTGAATTTATTTTAGTAGCAGCAACAATGACACTCAAAAGTTTAAACCACTTACAACCAAATTTTTTCTCCTCTGACGATGTGATTCCATCCCTGATAGAGCTTCTAGAAAAATTTCATTGCCATAATGAGTTGAAATGAAGTCTTCCTCCAAGCTCCAAAGTTTAAGATTGACTTGATATGCCTCAACATACCGACAGCGCTGGAATAGTAACAGAAATCAAGTTAATAAGCTCCAGTAATACGCTAATACATGTTAAGAATAATTTACTTAATCTAGGAAAGAAACACTCCTAAAAGTGATGTTAGCATCCATTGGATTGGACACGAATGAGAATTATAGAGAATCTGACAGTTAAAATGAGAATAACAAAAACAACTTAAGGCCTAAATACATGGACAAGCATCCATGAGCCAGAACCTAAATGTTCCATCATTCAATGAAGCAGTATTTGGATATTAAGTTAAAATGACATAAGACTCAAGATTGTATATATCTCTTCATAATCTTCCATAGCTTCGTACATTACCTGAAGATAGAATACAACAAGGAGACTTCCAATAGTAGATGTGGGGTCATCGGTTGCACAGTCTAACAGGCATTTGTGGATATATTTCTCCTCTTCACCATTCCACGGTAACTCTATTATTTGATCAACCACATTCCTCCTGATGCATAAACAACAAAACTCAGTGACCAATACTTCTATCCAGTCCATCCAGGACCTGCATTGACTTTTCAAGTCATCAAATGCATCCCCGCTTGGTTCATATTTGAACTTATTTTCCCGGACTTTTGTACAGATCATTCGCTGATATGCAAATGCCTCGGTCAAAAGTGCACACTCCACTTTCACCCGAACAATATTAACAGCCTCACTAAGCGAAACCATCCGTGATCCACCATCACGACCAGACCCGCGTATCACCATTTGTGCTGCCTTAGGACTCTGCCTTTCTAAAAGAACTTGTGCAATCTTTGGATGAGTTTCTGGACCAGAAATCTCAGGGAGAAATTGAAGACAATCCTGAGAAATATGATTGTCAAAAATAATCGTGTGGAATTATATTAGGAGCGAGCACATCTAGAAGGACAGACAATAGTTCTACACAGTCATCCCATTAAACAAGAATGATGGTTCTCTACAAGAAATGGACCAAATAATATGGTAAATAATTAATTTGGTTTCTTTAAATTCCAAACATTTCTTTTGGATTTGGCAGAGAGGAGCTAGAGGAAGTATATTAGTTCACTGAGATATTAGTCTATTTGAGGTTACAACTCACAATTAAAAAAGAAACTACCTTTGTTCTGGGGGAAAACAAAACCTCATATGGACAGAGTCAGTGTTCAAACATTAAAGATAATACCAATCAGTTTAAACTTTAACCAACACCGGTAAAATTCACTGCATCGCAAGTAACAACATTTTGCAATATTCAAGTCTTATGAGTACAGGTACGGTTTCCATCAAAGCTTAGGCCCATTTAGCAATAGACTTCAATAGTCACTTTCTTAAGCAATTGGACACTCATACCAATCTACCACCACAGCATAATTTAATGGCAATAGAAACCATCAGACTGCTCCATCTAATGAAGTAGTGTGTAGCAGAGAAGTTAACAGAGTAAACAGCCTAGAAATGGTTATACAATTAATCTGAAATATGCACACAGCAAGTAAATATGGAACTTAGACTCAAACAAGCTTTTATAAGAATAGATACAGAAATTACCAGTAAAGCTTCATGTGAGTGCTCATCCAGAAGACAGAAAGTGAATGACTCAAGTAATGAATGCCTGCTTATACCAAAGGAGCCTGCAAAGTCATCAATGATATTCCTCCATTGTTCCTCAGGCCTACTCCATTGCCGATCAAACAGGTAATACACAAACTACATCTCAGTTAAGAAAAAATACATGAGCGTGCCCAATAAAAAACATGTCCAATCAACAGAAGAACCCTAAACGAAAATAAGTTAGAAAGAGAAGGATACAATAGCTTGCTTGGCAACCACCAAATCAGAAGCACCACGTAGAAAGAGGATGTCCACAGCAGCTCGAAGGCTTTCAAATGGATAACACCCTGCAATTCCCCCTATTTTAGACTGAAAAAAGGACAAGGCACCATTCTTCTGCAAAAAGGCAAAATCTGACTCTTCCCCCATCTCCTCGTATATGTCAAGATTTGCTAGTGCATCTTCAATGAAAAGAGAAGCACCCTGTCCGGTGGAGTCGGCTGAGATATCTAACACCTCAGGCGGAGGCCATGCACGAGCAATTGCAGCTGATTTCCTTTCACGGACATGATTACGCCAGGATGTGAAATCAGCATGACGAGACCTCACATTTTCCAAGAATTGGTGCCTTATACACCATATTGAGATCTCGATATGCTGAAAATTTAAAACAAATATTGTGGAAAATATCAATTATTGCATGATTTTAAGATAGTATATTTTGTTTAATTTGCCCAGTGAAATGCTAACAGGAGTATCAATTCCGCAGTCTATGTTACTCAGACTCGGGTGTAAGAGTCGGACAAGGGTATGGTTAGATTTTTTTATTTTCTCCATGTCCAAGTGTTGGACACGGGTACCTGATGAAAAATGATGAACCCGAACAACATAGGCTGCAGTAATGTACAGTACTAAAAGATGAAAGGTGAACACAGCCACATTGCCTCAAGAAGATCAGATGAATGCAATGACCCAATGAAAGCCATTAATTGCTCACAAATTCAAAGCTCCACCTGCTATATTCTTTATTCAGCTGATTTTCAAGATTGCAGGTTTCGAGACTTTGCTACAAACATATTGTTCTTAAAAAGATGCCAAATGTGGTAAAACATTCGCTTAACTGAATCAAACCTGCTTTGTCTTCAATATGCTCTCTTGAAGGTTGTGCAAGTCATGAAGCTGTGCTGAAAGACGACCCTTGAAAGATGAGTCCAAAACTTCAAGTACATTGGATAAGCTGGCCAGATGTACAGAAAATTTTAGAAGTGAACCTAACCTATTTTTCATCTCTTCTACTTCAAGATAATCTGATAAAACCAATTAGGAACACCAAACACGCAATGTATAGACAAAAGACTAAATAGCATAGTTCTCAAAGCATTTCATAAACTTTTTTAAGGATACATATACGTTGAAGGTCTGTTGCAATGTTTTTAAATGTCCACTTGACCCAATCCTTGACAACCTTCTCATCCAGCAACAAAGCAGTGACAGCATCACTGGAAACAGCAGTTTCATCCATACATATATCTGTAACATCTGTTGTTTTCTGTTAAAGGAAGCGTGAATTTCTAACAAACAACCGAGGCAGCTGTGTTCAGGACATGTTATAAAAAAAATAAGCAAATCAGTATGCCCTGCAATGTCAAAACCTGACCAAGAGAATAGCAAAAGGATACAATGACAAATCAAAGAAACCAAGTTATTCTCCAAGGCTACATCAAAGAAAGAATAAAGTCGTTGGACATCAGCTGTGAATTGATTATTTCTATCTTCTTTATCTTGAAACCTCTCATCGCATCTTCTTGAGATGAGGCCAGTATCTATGCACTCATCAAAAAGGCGAAGGCGAAGTCTATTACCACCTTTTAACAACGGGGTTCTACAAATTGGACAAATATCATAGCGTTGACAACACTCCCCACATAGAGAAGCATGTCCACACGAGTTTAACGCATACTGTACATATCGTCCACAGCTTCTTAAGTCTCTAGCTGCACGACAGTGCTCACTTTTCGCCTCATTGACTAACTCACTAAGGTCGATAGTTGCCAAGTGTTCCAAAGCTTCCTGAAATTTAAATTAGAACCAACTATAATTTCCCACGCTAAGAATCTCCGATAAACAGCACTACCAAGCTATGTAATTTTTTTTCTCACATTACATTACATAATAAGCTATAAATTCATTTCATCCTGTGCTTTTTTTAAATGCTTAGTTGAACTTAAACCCTAGTATTTGCAAAAAAAAACCTAAAATCCGATCCTATGCAAGAAAATGTGAACTTAATTCGCTTGTTACAGAACCATTACAAAGTATCAAAAAAAAAAAAAGAAATAGAAACCCTAGGAAACGTAAAGGGCCTAGGGTTTTTGCAGTTGACAATTACGGAAGAGTACCTGAACGGCTCGGCTACTGAAGTTGGGTTGAAGAGGAGGAGAAGCCGGTGATCTAAAGGAGCCGCCATTACTTGTGATGCTGGAAGAGAAAAGCGGACCGTTGATTTCCGATTTCTCCATTTAGTTTTCAGTTATGGGTAATGGATATGCCTGGGAAAGTGAGTAAAGATTGAGAGTATTTCAAACCTTAGGGCTGGGCTGATTGAGCTGCAATTTTAAAATAGGAAAAACAAGATCAGGGATAGAAAATTATTACTACTAAATAGCTAATTTTTTTTTATTTTTTAATTATCATATCGAAATTTTAATCGTATGTTATTTTAAAATTAAAATGGCAGCTAAAATTGGTGTTTCCGCCCCGGGTCGGGTCAGAAGAGTCAGGTAGCCCAATCTCAGTATTATCAACGATTTGAATAAACCCACGCACGAATAGAATGGTCACGTCCCCTTCAATACCTTACTTTACGGTATTGTTCAAATTAGTTATACTATTGTTGATGTCGTTAGTTGTCGGTTATCGATTCAGGGAAGTGGGGATGAAGATTAAAGCGGTGATGTAAGGGTCGACGACGACAATTTATTTTTTTGAAGTGGACGACGAATCGTTGTTTTTTTTATTTGAAGGGAGATGGAGAGGTGTCTAGCTAATGCATAGGCTTATAGTAAAGTGGTCCATAAATATCTCGATGCAATAAAAGTTTTAAAACTGTCGGGGGATGATCCAGGAAAATAGAAACACGTTGTAATAGATCGACTAGCTTAGCAAGCATATCGACCGCTTTGTTTGCTTCTCGCGGGATCCAGCGAAAAGAAATAGACCAACGCCGACATGTCATAACATAAATAAACCAACGCCGACAGTAATTGGAATGAAAAGAAGATTAAAATAAGACTCTTTTGTCTTCAATTTTTGGTTCGGTTGATATTTATAAATCTTGTTGTTTAATGGGACGGAATTAAATGTAACGTCATGATGACTATTGATGGACTGACAAAATAAAACTGTTAAATAATAAGCTCAGCAGACGAGGTCAAATAGATTTGATGGTTGTCTTGTCGAAACACGATAGTCAAATATAAAGAACAATTTGAAGATAAAAAGCTCCAAAGGCCATAATGCCTCGCTTGCTGAGGAGTAGTATGGAGACTATCGTTCCGAAGATTCTACTGTGAAAGTTTACGAATTTTGGAGATTTGTAGATCTCGGAAGCAAATTTCAAGTGCTACTTTGGGTAATTTTTGGAGCCCTCAAATCTGGATGTGGGTACAACAATTATTCATCCTTAAATTATATTTAAATTTTAAATTAATCTCTAAATTACATTTTAATTGATTAAAATACACATATTAAAAATTAATCTTTAAAGTTCAAAATATTTTATTTGAAAAAACTATAAAATATCATTTCATTCAAACTTTTATTAAAATATACCTCTACTTTTATTTTCTGTGGCTTTAAACCCCAACAATTATTTTGAGAATATAAATAATATACTATTGAACCAAAAAATATTATTTGATCTAATTATGCACACGGAACTTTGATATCAATCGATAATTAAAATACATAAATCTAATCTAATTATTTCCATATTTTGTAACAATATTTGTTTGTATATGTATAAAAATGTCATGGAGTCTGGAGGTTAGTGATATTGAAATTAAATCAAAATTTATATGCAATTTTAAAATTATCTATTTTATTTATATAATAAATTGACAGGCTGAAATTAAATCAAATTAATAACTTTTGGTAAACTACACTGGCAGTCCCTAAACATTAAGGCACTTTTAATATAATCACTTAATTTTTAAAATTTTCATCACAATCGCTCAAATTTTAATTCAGATTTATTACGGTCGTTGTCCTTACATGCATTTAAAAAATGTTAATGTGGCACGTTATTTTCTTCATTTTTCTCTTTTTTTCATCTCGTCATTTTCCTCCATGGTTGGTCATTTCTCACCAAAATTTATGTTTCCCTCAGTGAAAGATATCAGATGATAATTTATTTTAAATGCCATAGGTTGTTCATCTTCTTCATCATCTCTGATCTAAAACGATAGATTCAAACGTACAGTTTTGGTGTGAAAAAAAAGCCTCAGTTTCTGCTAGAAAACTCGCTGCCACTTTGTGGGAGATTAATACAATCTCTTCCCCACAGCCTAAAATAGTATTGGAAAAGAAAGATAAGAGGAGAAAAGCTCCTAGAATTGCAAAACTGTCTCATACTTTGCCGCAAAATTTGTCTGATTCGTCTTACAGTTATTTTCTCATAGATGTGGATTTTAGTTATTTTCTTATGCTTTGTACCCAGTTTGAACTTTGAAGTTCTGGAGAATATTTCTTGTAAAAATCTCATTGATTTTTTTTTGGTTGTTTTGATGTTGAATTTAATAGGAAACGGATGGAGTCAGAGTCAAATTTTACAACAACAAAAAAAAGAGCTTCAATTGTTCCTCAAAAGCTTCAAGTTACTGACTATAAGTTTGGGAGCATTGATCCTGTTGGCAATGGTAATTTCGTGGAGGTGATAAAAAAATTCCAAAAATCAATTTAACTTTTGGCTTTTAATTCTTTAGTTTTTCCATTTCAACCAGGGCTTTTGTGGTGTCATTAGCCGCAAATCTTGGTAATGTATGTATGAGTTCATATAAGAATTCTAGTTTTGATGAAAAAGGGAAAAGTTGAGGGAAAATAGATATTTTTTACTGTAAGAAAAAAAAATGTCGGAAGAGGATGAAATAAAGAGTTTAATAAAGAATGATCAACCATTAAGGAGAAAGACGGAATATGAAGAAAAGGAGGGAAACAGTACGCAAATGACGATAGTGACTATAATAAAAGTTTAAAAAATTTGGTGATCAAACTGAAAGTGCCCTAAAAATTTAGGGCATTCAAAATAGTTTGCCTTAATTTTTTTATTAAGTAAAAATATATTTATATTTTAGGGTAAAATATAGAGATCCAAATCGATACAATATGAGACAACATAAATATCTTTGATCATTTGGTCAATTAATGGATTTCAAAATTAGTAGTAACTTTTTTTTTGATAAATCCTATCTAATCTTAATCCTACCTAGAGAGGAGGGGAAAGAAACTCTAAGAGAAAGAAGGTGGTGTTCCTAGTGGGTCTAAAACTCATAACCTAAAAAAAACGAGAAAATAAAGATGAGTAGCTTGGCCAACCAACCAAATATACTTGCTCAAAATTAATAGTAACTTTTAAGAATAAAAACTACAAATAAATTATTATAGAATGCAACTAGACTTCTACTATATATTAGATTTAAAGATGACTGTGTTGGTTGTCTTGAAACACCACAAGTAAGATAAAGTCGTCAAAATATAGAGATATTGGTTTGACACCGACCTCCACCTGGATGGGTTAAGGCAAACTGTGATGGAGCAAGAATATCGAGTGATGGTATGACTTCGGCTGGGGGCTCATACGTGATGAACAAGGGCAATGGCTAGTTGGTTTTGCTCGAAACATCGGTCGCTGCTCGTTGTTTTGTGCGGAGTTACAGGCTGCTATAAATGTGCTCTCTCATGCTTGGAGAATTGGTTGTAGGAAAGTAATCCTTAAAATAGACAATGCGGAGGTGGTCCATATTTTAAAGCATTCTTCAGCTTTGGTGTCTTTTGCGCACGAGTTACTGGCCCGTTCTTGGCATGTAGAAGTTTATAAAGTCGGTCGCCGCGTAAATAGAACAGCATATTAGCTAGCTGGAGATTGTCGTGAGAGTCATATAGCTATTTTAGTATATGAAGAGCTACTGGTAAGTTTAACAAGTTTATTACAGGAGAAGGCTGCTACTTCAAATTAACTTTATGTTGATTTCTTTTTCACCAAAAAAGAGTTTAAATCAACATAAATTTAAAGAAAACTCTGACATAATTTAATAGCTTACGTAAGATAAAATATCGCTTTAAATGATTAAATCCTTAAAGGAGTACATACATGTAGAATGTTAGGAAGAATAATGAGTTAGTTTTGGTTTTACCAGTGGCAGTGAGGAAACACGTGATTTGGAGATGTTAAAACTTAAAACGTTCCCCAATTCAACAGATCCTCCAATCTCACCATTGAAGTCTGAAGAGTCCCACACGGACCGACCTCTTGCCGGAGGTTTACTATTAAACAACATTATATGAAAAGTATGTGTTTTATTTGTTCGGCATAACTATAAATTATAAAATAGATGTTTAAATTTAGTTTTTTTTTTTGTAATATGTGTTTAAATTATTTTTTTAATTAAAATAAAAATGTTTAATATTTTATTTTGAACCGTTTTAAAGTTAATTTGTAATATATATATATATATCACCCGATTATAATTTACACGCAATTTTTATTTTTTTATTTTAAAAATAAATTGAAAAGCAAATATTTTTTTAAATATCTAAAATTTTTCAAAAATTATAAAACAGTCTCAAATCTCAAAATTAACACCATTATCATCGTCAATATCCTCGTCGGACCGCACCACTGTCGTTGTTAAAGTTTACTGCCATTGTCGAGGTCACTAACCATTCCCCCAACCACCCATTGTCTATAACAGAAGGGAGACGTGTTAATCAGATGAACACGGAAGACTCCAACCGTTCAACGTTCGATTGGCATGTCTCACGCAGTCACGCTGGTTATCGATGCTGAGTGATTGGAAAAATGGGATGAGGCCTCCGACGACGATGGTGAGGTCCGACAAGGATATCGATAGCGACGATGACGTCAATTTTAGAATTTTGGATTTTAGGGATTTGAGACTTTTTGTAAATTTTAGAAATTTTAGGATATTTTAGAAAATTATTTTCTTTTTTATTTTTTGGAAAAAAAATAAAAGACATGTGTCAAATTATGAGTGTGTGATGAATTTTTTAACGACATTATCTTAAAACAATAACAAAATAAAATTTTATGCATCTATTTTAGACAAAAAAAACATTAGACACTTATTTCATAGTTGAGTCTATTTTTTTTAACTATCGACATTTAATTAATTGACTAACTAATCAGAGTCGGAAACTACAAATGCTCATTATGGGGGCGATCCTCCCAACCCAATTTGCTCAATTAACAATGTCAAAATTCGAACCTCAAACCTTACTTAAAAGATTTAATGTATCATCCTACTAAACCAACCGGTTGTTGGTAATGGATATATATATTAAAATATTAAAAAAATATAAACATACATTATCTGATAATCAACTTAAAATTATTTAAAAAAAACATCAAAGTAAACTCAAACTTAAAAGAAATTATGTCAGTTGCATGTGGTGGCTTATTTATTGTAATAATTTGATTTTAAGAAAGTTGTTCATAAAAAAAATATAAATATATAAATAAAAAATTATTTAATATAGATGCTATGTGGTTTTTACACCACTCAATTTATTGATTTTTAGAAATTTAATTAGAGTGTAAAATTTATGATTCAGTATAAAAATTTAAGATTTAAATTTAGGTATTATGATATTACAGATTTAAATTTTACTTTTTAAAAGATAAATATACAAATTTTCGTATTTTTTGAATAGTCTAAAGGTGATTATAATGTAATATATATATACATATGTATTTAATTTTTTGACAATGCAAATACACTTTATAGACAAAAAATTTAAATATATATACTTTAAAATAAATATTATTTATTTTTCTATTGGAGACTTGCGTATTTTTTTACACAACATATACAATTACTCATAATATAAGATATTTAAAAAATCATTAAGGTAGAGTCAAATGTTATGAAAACCGTCAAAAGTACAACTCCAGCATATAATTCTCCTTTTAAGTACATAAATGTAAATATAGAAACCATGAAGGCCAAAATCGTCAAAACATAACCCGGGTGATCCCGCTTTCTTATAAATAAATACCTACGCCAGACATACTTTCTTCTATTTTCAACAAGCGTATTTGATATTTCGTCTCCTTCGAATGCTCGTCCTTTGCTCCGCCTCTTGCTCCACCGCGCTTGCCGTCGCTCAGTGCATAAACCTTTAGGGAGCGCCGCCGTCGTTTATGTATATTTGTTCCTTTTGTCCGTTTTCGTTTTATGATTTTGATGGAGACTGCGCCAGTGAAGTCACGACCTCTACACGACTTAAACTTTGCGTTTCCAAAATGGGGGACCCGCGGAGGTGGTAGTTCTTCTAATGCCACCGTTGATTGTATCCGTCCACCTGAATCCGACTCCGACCACAACGGTTTTCGTCCGATGCGTGTTGGGTCGCGCTCCACCCGCATCCACCGCTTATCCTTCTCTCCCCCGCCACAACCCATCAAACTAAGCCCCCTCGAAGAAGAAGCAAAGCAACGAGAAGAAGAGTCGTTAGAGCCGCAAAAAAAGTAAACCCGACGAAGAAGTTGAGGAGGAGACTGTGCAGCGACCGTGGAATTTGAGGCCGAGGAAGGTGGTGGTTGTGGAGACTTCCTCGGCGGCAGCGACATCGTGGGTGGAAAAGACGAGTGAAACGGCGGTCCCGAAGTCAATGAGATTAAGGGTTTTGGCTGAAAATGGAGGGGTTGCAGAAAAGAAAGAGAAGAAGAAGTTTCGTATAGCTTTATCAAGGGATGAAATTGAAGAAGATATCTTCGTGATTACAGGATCAAGGCCCTCCAGAAGGCCCAAGAAAAGGCCCAAGAATATCCAGAAACAGCTTGATGTAAGAGCAAAATTTTCTGGGTTCTTGTTCTTGATTTATGTTTTTCAATCATTTGATAAAATGTTTAACTTTCTTTTTGGTTGTGGGGGGTGTTTTAGCATGTTTTCCCTGGGCTATGGTTGGTTGGTACAACGCCTGAATCATACCGTGTCACTGATTCCCCTGTTAAGGTTCTTTTGCTGCTTCTGAAATTTCATGTTAACTTCAATTGTTTTAGGAACTTATTTAGCTGTTAACTGCAATTTATCCTACTTGTTTATGTGCAGAAATAGTCCTGTTTTTAGATGCTTAACAGATTTCCAGATGCAAAGGTTGCCATTAAATTCCCAAACTTTCATGTTTTTTTAATATATTTTTAATGCCGTTTTATACTTATTTAGTGACTTTTCCCTTTATTTTCTTATGTCTGCTACTGAAATAGTTTGGTGAAACATGTTTTGCAGGGGAGGATAATGGTGTTAGGGGATTTGGAAACCAAATCTTTTGAGGTATTATGAAAATATGATGTTTTGTAATGAAAAAGAAGAATCGTGAGAAATGGTATTTATTTTCTTTTCATAAGGTTATTGGAACAGGGGGAATTATAATAAGATCATAAATTGTTGGTAGACTGACTGACCGGTAGTCCTTTATAAGACATCAAATATGAACAGAAATGGGGAGAAAATCTCTTTCAAATCCCTTCATTTCAGCATATGGAATCAGTATTTCGATTCTGGGATATTTTGAAATATGGGGGAATAGAGAGAGTTTCTTTCAAGGTTTTTCATTTTAGCATGCTGAGACGGTATTCCGATTCCGGGATATTTTGAATTATGGATGGAATACAGAGAGTTTCTTTCAAGGCTCTTCATTCAGTATGCAGAATGGGAGGATATTTTGTTATTTTTGGTTTTGTAGGTTCTCTAATATGTTGGTTGCTTATAATGTTTGACATCGGTAGGGATCCAGTACTTGATTTATTATCGAAGGCACTGCATTCTTCCTTAAACTGGAAGAGTTGTTTCTCTATACGTTTGAGCATCATCTAGAGATGCACTCGATCAGGTTTAATTTAATTCACTCTTGTTTTCATCACTCCACGTTGATATGATACATTTGTAGCTGTGTTACCAGATTTGAGTTGTTGGCATAAGCAACTTTTTGTTTCTGCATTCTATGCATTTCGATTCATGGTAGTTCAAAAGAGTGATTCTGTATCTGAGTTAACAACTTGCTTGACCCGAGTCTGAAGAATTTCTCAGCCATAGTAGCTGCAGGCATGTTGATAATTTTCTGTCCTTCAAAATTTTGAATACTTCATTGCATTTTGCTTTCAAGCAGGCTCATTTTCTCTTGAAAATGCAGCTTTCAAAACCTTTTGCTGAATTATCGAGTAGTCGGTGCCCAGATATGAGACCAGCCTTTGTAAGATTTGGATACTTTTTTCCATCTTCTCTTCTTTTTTTGTGTGATTTGGTTTTGAATTGTTCTTTGGATCTATAATTCCTAAATCAATGTCTTGTTTTGCTCCTTGATGCTCTGGGTAAGATATAAAAACATTCATATTTCACTCTTTTTTTCTCACTTAGATTATTTTTCTACAAAATCCATCCAAAATCGATGAAAATACACTTAAAGGTTCGATGTTCTATTACTTTGATCTCTTTTGATGGTTGTTCGATTAGATTAGTTTTGAGGTATGTTTGTTTGTACATCTCAAATCCCTTAAATTCGAGAAAACTCTCAAATCCAAAAAATGATGTATTTTCTGTGTTTAATTTTCTGTGGTTTTTGGCTTCTACATCATCAGCAAATCATTATATCATGATCATCTGATTGTGTTAATGATTTAGTGACTAAATTGATACATAAACTAAAGTTTATTGTTAAAATTTAAATGTTTTGAAATTTAGTGACGTCGATAAATTAAAAGTAAAATATAATGATTAACGATGTAATTTACCATATAAATGTCAAGATTGAAAAGTAGGAGTGATTAACATGTTTTTCAATGTCGAACATGGGACCCATTCAACTCAAATATATTTATTTTAAGGGTAAACTACCTGAAATACCACTCAACTTTAATGTGTGACTCTAATATGCCACTGAACTAAAATTCGATACTATAATACCATTGAACTTCACTGTGTGATTCAAAGTTAGCACTCCACCGTTACTCCCATTACGGAATTCTGACGTGGACTCTAACTCCCGTTACAGGGATGATGTGGCCGATAAAAAAATAATATCTTTTTCCAGATATGATCCACCTCATTATATTTTATGTTTTATTTTTATTGTAAAACGACTTAGTTTTGTTAAAGACTCTTTATCTCCTCAAAATTAGGTTAATGAAATTTCAAACTTCAGAAATCACTCTGAAATTAGACGCAAAAAAAATCAGTGGGTTTTCTATGGATTGTTATTGATTATTCAAGTGGGTTTCTCTGGGTTTTCTCTGAAAGAAGATTGTAGTGATCGATTGTTAGAAAGAAATCAAATGGAAAAACGTGGGTTTCTCTGGGTTTTCTCTGAAAGAAGATTGTAGATGATGTTGTAGAAGAGACTGGAGATGATGATGTAGAAGAGGATGATGATTATGTAGAGGATGAGATTGAATAAACTGATAGTGATAGTGGATACGAAAATAGTGATGATGCCTTAAATGATGAAGCTCGAGAAGAAGAGGTGGATCTGATGAATTTGGAGTTTGGTAATGAGACACATTTGAATGGATATGTTAGTGATGGATCCGATTCATTGCATAGTGTTAGTGCAAATGAATCTGATGAAGATGATCGAAAGAAAAACCCCAAATGTCTTGTATTTAATGCTGAGGTGGATATGGAAAATCCGAGATTTAAAAAGGGGATGAAATTTAGTGATAAAGAGATTCTGAAAAAAGCTATAAGGGAGTATGGGATTAAGACCAGACATGATATCAAATTCAAAAGGGTTGACAAAGGTAGGATACATGTAATTTGCAAGGAAAATTGTCCTTGGTATATTTGGGCATCAAAGGTTGACTCTAAAGATCTTATGAACAACACATGGCAGATTAAGTCTTATATTGAAGAGCATAACTGTCTCAAAGGTTTTAGAAATAAAAATGTTACTTACAAGTGGTTGGCTAAAAAATATTTGGAACAATGGAAGGCTGATCCTACCTTTTCAATTAGTTAGTTGTATTTCTTTTATTCTTTCTTTAAGTCTTATACCGGTATAAGTTGTATTTCTTTTATTCTTTCTTTAAGTCTTATACTGGTATAAGTTGTATTTCCACTCCCCTTAATGCATTAAGTACCACAGTAGTACAATACTGATAATCAAAACAAAAATCCAAACAAATCTCTCATTCCTTCTTTGGATGTTATTCGTCTTGATTTTGTTTAGCAGTCCGACGAGAACAACTCTTGCACGTGGGCTCATTGGAGGATCAAACCAACAAAAAAATCTACAATGTTTATGAAGAAAACTCCCGTAATTTTTGCAGCCAAAGAATCTCCTTCCAGGGTTGGCATTAGACCACGATGTAGTCAGCTTTGCCGGATATCCGCATCCACACACCGGAATTGAAATGGGTTCTTCTACTTCAACCCTGCGTTCACTTGATCTTTGCCATTCTACCTCCATTGATTTGGATCAGCTTCAAAATCTATGCTGGGAAATAGAAAATAAGAAATTAGGGTTTTGTTTTCAGCCAAAAGAGATTTTATAGTAAAAATAAAACATAAAATATAATGAGGTGGATCATATCTGGAAAAAGATATTATTTTTTTATCGGCCACGTCATCCCTGTAACGGGAGTTAGAGTCCACGTCAGAATTCCGTAATGGGAGTAACGGTAGAGTGCTAACTTTGAATCACACAGTGAAGTTCAATGGTATTATAGTATCGAATTTTAGTTCAGTGCTAATGTGGATCAACCTTTACGAGAGCAAATTGGGAATCTGCTGGGAGTTCGAGTATCTTTGAATCCAAAAAAGTATCTTGGATTACCCACCATGGTTGGGAGAAACAAAAGAGCCACCTTCAGCTATTACATGGATCGATATGATAAGAAAACAAACAATTGGGGAGTTCGTTTCTTGAGCATGGGAGGCAAGGAAGTTTTGATCAAAAGTGTGCTTCAATCCATTCCAGTGTATGCAATGAATTGCTTTCTTCTGCCTGCAACGTTATGTAGAGCTTTGGAACAATTAATGGCAAAGTTTTGGTGGCGAAGCAGTGGGACAAAGCAAGGTATCCATTGGAGTACTTGGTCTTCATTATCACGACCTAAAAACAGTGGTGGTCTGGGTTTCAGAGACCTCGCACAATTCAACATAGCTCTCCTAGCTAAGCAATGCTGGCGATTGATAACGAACCCTTCATGTTTCTTGGCTAAGGTTCTTCAAGCAAGATACTATCCTACATGTGATTTCCTAACAGCTAACCTAGGCTCCAACCCTTCTTACATTTGGAGGAGTCTATGGAGTGCTTGGGGGTTAGTTGAGAAAGGAGTTGGATGGAGGGTTGGATCAGGGCACCATATAAACGTTTGGAATGATGCATGGCTGCCAGGCAAAGGTGATGGGAGAGTACGGTATGATTCCATTGATATACGATACACACATGTTTCGGATTTAATACATACTCAATCTGCAACATGGAATATGGATGTCTTATGAGCTTTATTTGATGAAGAACAAGTGTCAGTGATCTCATCAATCCCACTCTCAAGCTCGGGTAAAGAGGACACTATCATCTGGAGGTTTGATGGCTCTGGGAACTATTCTGTAAAAAGTGGCTACCGTTTGCTAAGAGAGGAAGCTGCTACATCTCATGGTATGCACTCTTCACCTCTCCCTCATTCTGTTGAACAATTATATAGAGATTTGTGGGCAATTCCTTTACCTGCTAAAGTGAAGATACATTTCTGGAGAGTTGCACATAATTTCATTCCAACTTATGCCAATCTTCATGCTCGTCGATTGAATGTAAATAATATATGCCCATTCTGCTGTCAACTTGGGGAAACTGTTGAGCATTTAATGAGGGACTGTATTTTTATCCAACAACTGTTTCAAGACCTGCGTGTTAGGCTCCCTCCTTGCCCCATTGCCCTCCCATGGATCGAATGGTTGGCAAGTTCTTTCAACTCCTTAAGTCATGATCACAAAATTATTCTCATGGTGACATGCTGGGCGGTGTGGTATGAACGAAACAAGCTAATCCATGAAGGAACCGTAGCCTCAGTCAGTGGTTCAGTGACTTTCATAAGGGCCTTTATTAGAGAATATGAAGCTGTTAACATGATATGCCCCTCCGTAACATCGAATTGTCCAGCCAAGTGGAAGGCTCCATCCTTGAACATTATAAAGTTCAACTTTGATGCAGCGTTCGACTCCCATTCGAAGAGATCTATTTCTGCAGTATTGGGGCGAAATCATGTTGGACTCATTATGGCTTCATGCACAGTCCAACACATGAACGTTATCGACGCTTTTGTGGCGGAGGCGTTAGCGTGTCTACAGGCAGTGATCTACGCCAAAGAGCTTGGCTTCAGCAGAATCATAATCAAAGGTGATAATCTTACAGTCATCAAAAAGGTTTGCTCCCTGACAAGTGATGGTTCGCTGATTAGCCCGATTGTTCATGATATTAGAGCCACTGCGGAGCAGCTTGAGAGTGTCGAATACTGCCATATCCCAAGACAAAGTAACCAAGCTGCCCACACTCTAGCAAAAGAGGGAAAGGAACAACACTGTGACCGGTTTTGGATCGAAGAGGCCCCTCCAAGGACAACAGCAATAGTTTTAATGGATGCAACACACATCAATGGTGCGTAATGCTGTGAAGACAGTGGTTACTGGTTTGCTAAATATCTCTTTTCGGAAGTATTATTAACCTGCATTTGATAGATGCACTCCGATCACTCTAGTTTTGGAATTTGCTGGCTCTTGATTATTAATAGGGTATGTCTACTTATGTTCTAAGGCTAGTAGTTATATTTCCTTTATTTCCTTGAACTTTGTTTTGTATCTTACCCTATTAATAAAACTAGCACATTCGTTTCAAAAAAAAAATTATATTAAAAAAACTCAGTGGTCGCACATTTTTCAATCGTGGTCGCCGACTGTCAAACCAACCGCCAAATCCCTTCCTTCGCTTTCATGGTTTGGGTGTTCAAACGGAGACGGGCAACCTTAAAGATTTGAAATAATTCGAAAATGGCTCTTGATCTTTTCAGTTTCGGTTTCCTTTCTTTAATTCTTTTTGGCTTAAAATTTAAAAAAAAAATTTAGCTTAACTACAAAATAAGTGCTCAAATTTTTTTTTTTTTGTAATATGTGCTTAAAGTATTTTTTTTTGTTGAAATATGTGCCTAAAATTTTATTTTTGGCTGAAATATGTGTCAAAGTAGGTGCCTCTATTGATTTTAAAACAAGCCAAAAATAAAACTTTAAACACTTATTTTAACAAAAAATAAAATTTTTAGCGTTTATTTCAGTTAAAAAATATATTTTAGACACATTAAAAAAGACATAATTTGAAAACTTATTTTATAGTTAAACCATTTTTATTTTAAGAATATGTTTAGATTCTGGGTTGGGTTTAAAGGATTTGAGCTCGGCTTATGATTTTCCGGTTGACTAATAGATATGGGTTTGGGTATGATGACCAGGTGACTTGGATTCAATCCTGGGTTTACATTAGGAGAGTTGAATAGTGGATTAAATATCTAAATATGAATTTGTGAATTGTAATAATAGAACGAATGGATCTGAATATTGAATATATGTATCAATTAAAATATTCGAATCTATTTAATAAAAAATCAAAAGTAACTATTATCTAAATAAATAGATAAAAAGAAATGTAGACAAAAGCACGAGAATTTATGCAAAACTTTAGTGTTTTTTTTCTTAGGATGAGTCTACCACGTGCGACGAACATTGATGAACACCACTAATGATGAACATCGATGAACACTATTAAATTAATTAATAAAGATTTAAAATTTTAAGGACCCATCATACAATTAATAATTATTTTAAAAAATTGAATTAAATTATTATATATATATATATATTAAAATTTTATTTTTTTAATAAAGATAAACTATATATTTAGTACCTCACTTATTTCTGTATTTCTATTGAACTCTCATTATTTAAACATTATTTCAATTTGACCCTATTCTTTATAAAAAAAAATAATTTAACTCTCAACCTAAAACCCTAAACTATTAAACCTTAAACCCTTAAACCCTTAAACTCTTAAACATATACCCTAAACCATATAGCATTAAAAATAATTTCACCATCATCGATTCAATTCAATTCAATGAATCGTTGTATTCTCCTAAAAATTTAATTACTTTATTTTTTATATATATCAAAATTAATTAAACTCGAATCTCCTATAATTAACACTATCATCTTACTTGAAATGAATAAGCCATCACAATTAATCATAATTAATTCAATTAAGGGGACATCCTTGATCTTCACAGTCAATTTATCTACATCCGCAAATGTCTGCCACAATTTCCAAGGTCGAAGGAGGACATTGTGAAACCAGTTTAAAACCACTTGAGTATCGTTCTTAATCACCATATTCGTCTTTCCAATCTAATTTGCCGCAATAAAAGTCTTCAAAATTGTCTTGATCGCAGTAAGCGTAGCGAAGTCTTCGCCCAACCCTTCAACTGGTCTGGAGAAAATAACACGAATTATTCCATCCTCGGCTTGCAACACGCCACCACACAGGAACGGCTGCCACCACGGCCAACCCCCTTATCCTTGACAACACCTTTAACATTAGATTCATAAAGCAAGCTCAGGGAGAAGAACCCTAATCTCATACTTCTAACAAACGAGTGTTGATTTTCTCCTTAATTGAATTAACTATGATTAATTGTGATGGCTTCTTCATCTCAAGTGAGATGATATTGTTAATTCTAGGAGATTCGAGTTTAATTAATTTTGATATATATAAAAAATAATTTAATTAAATATTTTAGGAGAATTCAACGATTCACTGAATTGAATTGAATCGATGATGATGAAATTATTTTTAATGATATATGGTTTAGGGTATATGTTTAAGAGTTTAAGGGTTTAAGGTTTAATAGTTTAGGGTTTTAGGTTAAGGGTTAAATTATTTTTTATAAAGAATAGGGTTAAATTGAAATAATATTTAAATAATGAGGGTTTAATAGAAATACGGAAATAAGTGAGGTACTAAATATATAGTTTACCCTTATTAAAAAATAAAATTTTAATATATATATATAAAATAATTTAATTGAATTTTTAAAATAATTATTAATTGTATGATGGGTCCTTGAAATTTTAAATCTTTATTAATTATTTTAATGGTGTTCATCAGTGTTCATCATTAGTGGTTTTCGTCGATGTTCGTCGCACGTTGTAGAATTTTCCTTTTTCTTAATATTGTCAAAAACTATGCTATTGCTCTGGCAAATAGAAAAATAAAAGGAAAGCTATATCTATTAGGGACAAACCATAGTTGGTAACTTGGTATATTTCACTTTCAATCATTTTCTTATACAATAGAGATATTTATATTCTCAAAGTAGGAAAATTCTACAACGGGCGACGAACATTGATGAACACCACTAACGATGAACACCATTAATTTTTTTAAAAAAATTAAAAATCACAAGGACTAAAATTGTATTTAAAATTTATTTTAAAAAATAAAAATTAAATTTAATAAAATAATTATATTTTTTTATTGTATTAAAAATTTATAATTTTAAATCAAATATACCCAAATATCATGAACCCTATATCCCAAGCCTTTCAATTGCTACTGCCGGCGTCGTCTGTTCTCGCCGTGACTAGTCTTGTTTCGTCGGCGTTCATCCAGTCACTTCGCCGCCCGCCGTCTGCCGTCCTTGTGTATCGTTTCAGCATCGTTCCAGGTTAGTTTTCTGCCCCTTTATTGTCCCGTCGATCTTTGTCGGCCATCGCAGCCGTCGCCGGCTATTCCCGGCGTTTAGCCGTCATCCGCGAACTGAGCTCGCCGAACCGAATCCCATCGTCGACAACCCCAAATCCAAATCCAAAAACCTTAATTTTTATTTTCCCCAATTTCATAAACCTAATTTAATAAATTAGAAACCTTTTTTTTTTATTTCCCAATTCGAAAAATGTGAGTGTGAATGTCTTATGTATTATGTTTTGAATGCTTAATATATGCAACGAACCATTTCTAGATTAATTGAAAGATCCATACCATGAATTGAAATACGCATGTAGTTCATAGAAAGAATTATGTATACTCTTCCTTTTGAGCCTTGATTTTGTGATAATTATGAAGTTTTTGATCTTTTGAATGATAAACATGTTAGATTTTCATGCTATGTGTTGTATGATATAATCAAGATAGTAGAATGCTTGTTAATAAATTCTAAATTTGTATGGAATAATCTAAACAATGGATTAGATCATTGCTTGATCTTAAAGTTGAGAGGGAGCTAAAATTTGATTACATGGCTTGTCAAATACATTCGGAACTGTCTTAAGCATATACATAAGAATACATATATGTATAAGAAATGTAATGTTTTTTTGATCAAGGAATTACTTGAAGAAATGTAATTTAGAAACTCTTTTTTAAGTCTTGCATAAATTGAGGAAGGTCAATGAAATAAACTTGATTTGTTGTTGAACTTGCTTGTGTATAGATTCTTAGAACGACACAAAGAGAAACAAACCGATGACGATAGGAATATGCGCAGTTTTGGATAGCTTTAAATGCTAATTAAAAAGTATCAAAAGTGGTAACAATTTGGAGTTTAGAATTAGGTTGGATGTTAATTATTGAATCTATGAATTTTGGATTAAATAAGAATGAACAATGATACATTCGGGCTGTTTATTAAAAATCTGAAATTAGGGGTTGATGTGTATAATACATAAGCATGTCATATAAGATTGGGAACTGCTTGAATGTGTTTATAAATGTTAGGGGGCTGTCCTTACAACAATTCAAGACTGTTTTGAACTTATGTATATACATATTTATACATGGCTTGAATCTAATTATATAGGAACACATTAAGAACTGTATTAAGGTATAAAAATATGAATGCAAATGTAGGGGGTTAGTCTGGAAGTATAGAATCATAAGTGGGACTGTTATGAATGTATACACTTACAATAAGAGCGGATCACATTTAAAAACAAAATGGACTGTTTTGCAATGTTAAGGATGTCAATAGACTATTTTGATGTGTAAAACATGTATGTAAGTATAATGGATTAATTTGGCATAAGTACAAACATTAGGGGACTGTTCTAAGTAGATATATGTGTGAAAATAAAATATGTTGGACTGTTTTATAATTTGTTTGAACGATTGTACTTAGAAGTGTGAAATTAGTTACACATGTACATTTAGGGGCTGTTTTGTATGAATAAAATGAATGGTGGACTGTTTTGTTATACATGACTTCGTGAAGGATTGTTCGATTGATTAAATTGATAAATGAGTATAGAATGCCCTGTTATGAGTTGAGGTAAATAAACATGAAAATTTTGACTACTATAAAAAGTTATAGAAGTGTAAGGGACTGATTTATATTGTGTGCTTGAAAACAAATTTAAACAGGACTGATTGGAATAGAAATAAAAGGTATAAGGACTGTTTTGTGTACTAGAATAATCTCATGCATGTATTGGATTGTTCGAAATGTTACTAGATACTTATGAGGATGTGTGATTGGAATTACACATGTGTGAGCTTGTATGATTTGATGTCCTGGTGGTAATTATGTGTATGTATACGTTAAAGAAATGTCTAGCTATACTCGAGTTCAGCCGTTGAAATTCAAGAGGTATACTGATACTCTTTGTATTGAATTCTTCATCGCAGTAGTCAAAACAAAAGAATAAAATTTTACAAACATTTCTTTAACTAAAGGACTCTAGATTTGTTAATCATGCTTTCCTATAAATTTTCAAGTAATGGATTGCAGTCCCTCTGTTTTTGGATCTTCAACTTCAGCTGTGTCAATTCTTGTCATCTAAATTTTTGGGTATTTCAGGAGTCTGTTGTGCCTGAAAAAAAAGTGATAGTCGCTGTGAAGCAAGGAAAATTGCTAGGAACTGCATTCCACCCTGAGTTGACTACAGACACCATATGGTATATAGATGTTAACCATCAATTAAGTTCTTCAATTTTGCTTATGATCTTATCTGGTGTTTAAATGTTTCTCTTTTACATTGTTAAGCCAAGGATGTAAATGGTTTGTTTGTGTAGGCATAGTTACTTTCTAAAGATGGCAAGCGACCTCGGAGATGAAACCTCGAATGCCATAGTTACAGTCAGTGAAGCACCTCAAGTTCTGACCCACAAACAAAATATGATCTTCCTATATTTTGATAATCAATAGTCCCAATGAGATAATTTCGAGTCTTTTTCAAGTTCTTTTTCTTTTCCTTTGCTCCTCATTTTGTTTTCTCCTCGTCACTTATGTCTCCATGTTTGTGGACGTTTCATCATTTATTTCAAAAGTAAGTTTCTGTTTGACTAGTATTCGTTGCTCGTTTTAAGTGACATTTGCTCAAATGACAGAACTATTTACACATTGCTATAAATACAAATGTTTTGTATATTTTTATACAATGCCTAAATTACTCACAATCTTTATCGGAAGCTGTAGCCTCCAAAATATTGTAGCAACAATGATGCCAATCGAATTATAAGACTAGGTCAACATATGATTTTGTTTATATTTGTGTGATACATACTCGTATATAGATATAAAATATATGATATATAAAATAAAAATTTTATAAATCATTTTGGTTTGGACTTTGGATCGATGTGTAAATTGATATATACGCCTTCCTGAATAAATAAGACGATAAAATGAAGCAACTTTGATATCTTTAAGTTGTGGTTGTTTCTACGACAAGGCATGTGCTCTGCTAGAAGATACTATGCAGAAATGCCATTACCACTACACTAATCGTAATTTTTCTAGTGCTGGCATTGGCAAGAACATATTTCCGGAATGAGACATCCACCATCTCCTAATGAGAAGAATTTTTTGTTGAAAAGCTTATTTAATTTGAACACTTATTGGTGGACAATGCTTCGCTTGCACCCAGTGATGCATGCTTATAGACATTTCTTTATGCACAAGAAACTTCTACCGCCAAGCTCTTCTTTACTCCCTTGCAAGGGTCACCGAACGTGCTAGTTGATACACCGATACTGCAACTTGTCGATCCAATGCAAGCATGTAAAGTTTTAACAATTGTCATGAATGAGAATGGTTTATCCGCAATAGAAAAATTGGATAGTGAGCAAGATCGCACCTTGTGTATGATGGAGCGTGCTTTAGCGCTGCTACACATGCCATGGCTAAAACTGCCACAAGTGCCGAGAGGAGTTCCATAGCTTGCAAATTTGATTGAAGAAATAACCTGATTCGACGGACAACTTTGGGATAGAGTAGAGTTTGAAGCCCTTCTTGTTTTTGAATCCAAACTCCACATACTTACAGGTAAAGGGTGTGTTTCAGATGCATGTGAGCACAAATTTCTCATCTGTTTCGTTGCAAAAGCAAGCTGTTTCGGATCCCCACCAATTTCCTCAAACAAGACAAGAATGTTACCACTTGGTTGCAACCATGAACAGAGTACATGGTACCTGCGAGTGAGACATATATAGCAGAATAAGAAATTTTAAAGTAGCAGCAATTTTCAAGCTTCCCAACGTAGACTCTTTGGCGCTCACAATTGCTGAGATGGCTTCCCACAATTCTTGAGGCATTTGTTTGAACTTTAAGCTCCTCTATAATTACAAGTGTTAGTACAACCACCATTTGGAGCGATATAGGCCAGCCAATATCGTCCAATGCTCTGACCGTTCACCCATGCTATGAGAGTTAATATGCCAGGTGAAGAATAAAACTACTAAGTTACTTGAAAGAACAAACTTTCAACAAATTAACATAATTGAGTAAATATAAATGCAAGCAATCCGTGGGAGTTTGCTTGTTATATATGTATCCCACATTCCATTTCATCAAAGGTGAAAGCCGATTGAGATCCTAAAAGACCGGCCTAAAAATAATGACAATTTGAATTTCCAACTATGATCCTTTTGTAAGAGAAGATAAAAAAGACTAACTTTACATAATTAAGTTATTCATTCAAACGTTTCAAAGAAACTTGTCAACGAGAATCTCGACTGATGATGGCATGAAAATCTAGAACAAGCAAGAAGGTTAATCTGTTAATGAAGCTAACCAAAACTTGAAGTGGGACTCGAATGTGCTAATGAATCATACCTTGGCAGTATTCAGAACTACATTCTTGCAGTATGGTAAGATGCTAATGAAACCCTAACTTTAGCTAGCCTTTCTTCCCCAATCTCTCAAAAATGTCGTTCAAGAAGTACGTGGAGATCAGAAGAGTTATTACCACCAGGACAGCAAATCATACAAGCTCACACATGTGTAATTCCAATCACACATTCTCATCAGTATCTAGTAACATTTCGAACAATCCAATACATGCATGAGACTATTCCAGTACACAAAACAGTCCTTATACCTTTTATATCTATTCCAACCAGTCCCGTTTAAATGTGTTTTCAAGCACACAATATAAACCAGTCCCTTGCACTTCTATAACTTTTTATAGTAGTCAAAATTTTTCATGTTTATTTACCTCAACTCATAACAGGGCATTCTATACTCATTTATCAATTTAATCAATCGAACAATCCTTCACGAAGTCATGTATAACAAAACAGTCCACCATTCATTTTATTCATACAAAACAACCCCTAAATGTACATGTGTAACTAATTTCACACTTCCAAGTACAATCGTTCAAACAAATTATAAAACAGTCCAGCATATTTTATTTCCACACATATATCTACTTAGAACAGTCCCCTAATGTTTGTACTTATGCCAAATTAATCCATTATACTTACATACACATTTTACACATCAAAATAGTATATTGACATGCTTAACATTGCAAAACAGTCCATTTTGTTTTTAAATCACCAAAATCTGCTCTTATTGTAAGTGTATACATTCATAACAGTCCCACTTATGATTCTATACTTCCAGATTAACCCCTTACATTTGCATTCATAATTTTATACCTTAATACAGTCCTTAATGTGTTCAATATAATTAGATTCAAGCCATGTATAAATATGTATATACATAAGTTCAAAACAGTCTTGAATTGTTGTAAGGACAGCCCCCTAACATTTATAAACACATTCAAGCAGTTCCCAATCTTATATGACATGCTTATGTATTATACACATCAACCCCTGATTTCAGATTTTTAATAAACAGCCTAAATGTATCATTGTTCATTCTTATTTAATTCAAAATTCGTAGATTCAATAATTAACATCCAACCTAATTTTAAACTCCAAATTGTTATCACTTTTGATACTTTTAATTAGCATTTAAAGCTGTCCAAAACTGACATATTCCTATCGTCATCAGTTTGTTTCTCTTTGAGCTATTCTAAGAATCTATACACAACCAAGTTCAACAACAAATCAAGTTTATTTCATTGACCTTCCTCAATTTATGCAAGACTTAAAAAAAAGAGTTTCTAAATTACATTTCTTCAAGTCATTCCTTGATCAAGAAAACATTACATTTCTTATACATATATGTATTCTTATGTATATGCTCAAGACAGTTCCGAATGTATTTGACAAGCCATGTAATCAAATTTTAGCTTCCTATCAACTTTAAGATCAAGCAATGATCTAATCCATTATTTAGATTATTCTATACGAATTTAGAATTTATTAACAAGCATTCTACTATCTTGATTATATCATACAACACAGCATGAAAATCTAACATGTTTATCATTCAAAAGATCAAAAACTTCACAATTATCACAAAATCAAGGCTCAAAAGGAAGAGTATACATAATTTATTTCTATGAACTACATGCGTATTTCAATTCATGGTATGAATTTTTCAATTAATCTAGAAATGGTTCGTTGCATATATTAAGCATTCAAAACATAATATATAAGACATTCACACTCACATTTTTCGAATTGGGGAAATTAAAAAATAGGGTTTCTAATTTATTAAATTAGGTTTATGAAATTGGGGAAAATAAAAATCAAAGTTTTTTGATTGAGATTTGGAGTCGCCGGCGATGGGATTCGGTTCGGCGAGCTCAGTTCGCAGATGACAGCTGAATGCTGGAAATAGCTGGCGACGGCTGCGATAGCCGACCAAGATCGACGAGACCATAAAGGGACAGGAAACTAACTTGAAACGATGCACAAAGACGACGGGCGGCGGAGCGACTGGATGAACGCCGGCGAAACAAGGTTGGTCACGGCGAGAACAGGCGACGCCGACAGTAGCTATTGAAAGGGTTGAGATATAGGGTTTATGATATTTGGGTATATTTGATTCAAAATTATCAATTTTTAATATAATAAAGAAATATAATTATTTTATTAAATCTAATTTTTATTTTTCAAAATAAATTTTAAATACAATTTTAGTCCTTGTGATTTTTAATTTTTTTTAAAAAATTAATAGTATTCATCGGTGTTCATCGTTAGTGGTGTTCAGCAATGTTCGTCGCACGTGGTAGACTCATCCCTCAAAGTAAATATTAAAATTCGAATTCATATAAGATAACATAATATAAATACCTTTAATCACTCGCTTAATTAATAAATCTCATCATTTACTCTTCTTTAATAGTGACTCTAATTTTTTAAGTCCAAAGTAATTGAAATTGAGAAAATAAAAACACGAAATAAAAACCGTAATAAGTTGGGCAAGTGGATTGGTTGTCGAATCACATTAGTCAATGTAGTTACATTATAAAGATTAAGGAATAAAGTAATATTTTTAACAATACTACAAAGTTGACTTTTATTAAAGAGTGAACTATACTAATGACCACCGAACTATGAGGTTGGTGTCGATTTGACCATTATATTTTTAATTGTGTTAAATATATCTCATAACTATTTAATTAGTTCCAATGTAACCACCTGTCGTTAAAAAAACAAAAAAGTTAAAGGGACTGTTAAAATAATTGTTATAATTACACATTTAGTCCCTTTTATTTATACAATCATTTAATTTAGTCCTAATTTTAATCTAATAAAATAAATTAATCATTCAATTAGGTGTTAACACGTGTCACCACCTTATTTGAGGGATTTATCTATTTTTATTAGATTTATTAAAAAAATTCCTTCCCAAATCAGGTGGTGACAATTAGAGTAAGAAAAATAAAATAGTGGAAGCTAGCCCAAAGGAGAATCGAACTTGGGTCATTAGGGAAAGAAAGCAACACTCTTGCCACTGGAATAAGCATGTTTTTGCTATATGGAATACCAAATATAATATATGTGGTATACATGTCACCACCTAATTGAATAATTAATTTATTTTATTAGATTAAAATTAGGATTAAATTGAATGATTGTATAAATAAAGGGGACTAAATGTGTAATTATACCAATTATTTTAGCAGTCCCGTTAACTTTTTCATTTTTTAACGACAGATGGCTACATTGGAACCAATTAAATAGTTATGTGGTATATTTAACACAATTAAAAATATAGTGGTCAAATCAACACCAACCTATAATTCGGTGGTCATTAGTATGGTTTACCCTTTATTAAAAAAACACAAAAGTACAACACATCCTAAATTATAGAAAGAATTTTGGAACCAAGTGCACCTAAATACTCATAAAATAAAATTAAATTAAAACATATATACGTAAAGGAAGTGAAAACAACAACAACAACTAATTCTTCGTTTGATATTTTTAATCTTCTCTAGAAAATTTAACAATCATCGTCAAATTTTTATCTCTTTTAACTAGACGTTATATTGATGTAGAAGCGAAAATCGAGAAAAACAATCTTACAAATTGATTCACTATTGGATATGATTGAATCAACACAATGCCATAAAAGGGATCTAACTATGCTAAACGCCAGCCTTCCTTGACCGAAAGATGTATTGTGAATTTGCGATGATTGCTATACGAACGTTAGACTACTATAAAAATAAACAAAAATTATACCACAAGGCAGAAAAAACCATACCACAGAGCATATAAACAAACATAACAAGTGAGTGGAATGAAATAATTTAAAACAAGGAGGATCATATTTAGAATTAAAAACAAAAAATAAACAAATAAAAAAAGAAAAAAAAAATCAAATGACGTTTGGGACCGCCGTCGGAGACGACATTCTTAAAGAAAAAAAAACTAAATAAACACTTTGAAGGAACTTTTTTTTATAGATTAGAGCTTTGGAACATTTTTTCCCGAATAAAGTATCTTTTATTATAAATGAAGTAAAAGAAGGACAAAAATAAGAGAGAGATAAAAAAAATTATGTACTGCATTCTCGATATGAGAATTGTGATGTATACAATATCTTATCTAAATTTTATATTTATAGGTATAAAAGAAAAATTATATTTCTAATGAGCACTAAAATCCAAATACTCCATCCGTTCCATAAAATATGTCTTATATTGACTTTTTGAAAGTCAAATTTTTTAAACTTTGACTATTATTATATTAAAAATTTTAAATAATTAAAATTTATAAAATATATATTTGAAAACTAGTCGATTAGAGGTTTTTAAAATATATTTTTTCATATTTTTATCAATGATACATTTTAAATAATTATGAGTCAAAGTCGAAAAAAATTGACCAAAAAAAAGTCAATAAGGGACAAAAATTATGGGACGGAGGAAGTAATAAATTACAATAAAGTCTCATTTGATAGGAGGTTTACCCTTGAGAACAAGGTAATGTATATATGGTAAGTGAATACTGAATATGTGAAAAAGACATCCTCATAAATATTACTTATTACACTTTTTTTTAATGTCCTAAAGGATGTGTCTCGTTAAAACTTATTAGGAAAATCTTATGGGACAAAATTCAATTGAAGAAAAATACGCATAATATGTTTCTTCATTAGAAATCGTACCAGAAAATTTCAATGAAAAAATACTTTGGTTAAGTGAAAAAAGTACAACGCATGTTATCCATTCTCATAAAAACATCACACAAGATCTTTAAATCTTCATAATTAAATATTAAATACAATCTTCAAATAATTCAATATTAATTCTAAGATTCTTTATCTCAAATATTTTTCATATTCAATCAAATATTTTAAAATTTTTATTCAAATTGAAGCTCTCTAAGAATTCTGATCAATATGCATAGTAATCATAATAAATTTTGATCCTAATTTCTTTATAAAATGTAGAGGGAATAAGACCATTCTCGTAATATTTCTTTAATAAGTATCGATTAAGATGATTATATTAAATGCGTCCAAAATATTTTGATACATATAAATATTTAAGTAGACATATTTGAATAGATTTACTCATAAATTTTCATATGCTTTTGACATTTTAAATCCTTCAAGAGTAATTTCTATTATATAGAGATTAAAAAAATTAGACGCATATAATGTATTTCATAATTGTTAAACTAATAAAATAATTGCATCTACCAAAAAGTAATTTAAAAATCTTCCTAATACAAGTCGTGTTATATTTACTAACTACTTATTTATACCTTACTTATATTATACCTTTAGGGTGTGTTTGGTTCGCGAAAAAGATGATTACCAGGGGTAATAATCTTTTCAAGACTTACATTCCCATGTTTGGTTTAGGAGGATTCCTACTATGAGGTATTATTCTTTTCCCAAGAGTGACTCTTTTCCCCCTAAATGGTAGGAATGTTATTCCCCTCATTTTCTTAGGTATTACACAATTCCTTCCCCTTTGAACAATATTATCCTTGTGATTATGAATTATGTTCATGTTGATCCTTTATTGCATTTTTAATTAGGTAACTAATTATTTATGGTGTAAATTTATTAAATATTTATATTTAATATTAGTTTAATATATAAATGGTGATGTATATATTTAGATAATGTTGTAATATTTAATAGTACATTTTATTAATATTGTATTTACGATGTTTTGAGGGTTATAAGATGAGATTGTATGTTGCTTGAGACTGAATGCGTTAAGACTTGATGTTATTAATTTTATTATTTGATTTATAAGATATTTTTTATCTTAAAAAATTCAGTAAGTTAATTTGTTTTTATCATTTTTACTACTTTTAGATTTGTTTTATTATTTACTTTAATTTGTTTGATAAATGGTCGAAAGTAATAAAAAAATAAAAATCTAAGCATATTAAACGTGTAATATTTTGATGTTAAAAAAATTAAAAAGGAGTAAATGTATATAAATATAAAACATTTTTAAACATAATTTAATAATAGGGTAAAGTATGTCAGGTACCACCGAACTATAGTGTCTGACCTGTTTTTACCATCAACGTTTCAATTGGTCCAAAACTATCATTAACGTTTAATATTTGATCTAATTATACCATCCCTCCGTTAAATCATGGACGGCGTGGTGATGTGGACTAAAAAACCGTAACGGTGCTGACTGTGTACCTTATATATTATTATTTATTCCACGTCATTAAAAAATAAAAAATAAAAATCCTTTTAATTTTTAAAACGGCGTCGTGATGTTGCTGGCTCCGAACACCTTGTGGACGTTGACGAACTTCTGTGGCTGGTCCGGCGGGAAGTAAGGCGCAAACACACACTCCGGCTGACATTTCCGCCGTAAAAACTTGCAGGCCGCGCACAGGGAATTCGATGACGACGATGCCATAATCACGAAACAGATTTGAAATGCAAGAGCTGCTACTCGAGAAAGGTTCGTTCTTTTCAATTTCCCACACCGACTATCTTTATTCCCATTATAATTCTTGTTGAATTTCGTCTGGGTTTATCAAATTCTTCATTTTTTGAGTTTAAAGTTCGTTTTTTTTGGTTGTTCGTTTCATTTTATAATCTGGGTTTTCTTTTTAGCTTCAGAATTGAGGGGGGGGGGGGGGGGGGGGAGTCGAATTTAGTAATTTACCCCCTCTTTAACTTGTTTTTAGGAGATAGAATGGCAGAAGAGGTTACAACAGGGACAGAAAGTTTGAATTTTTCACTGTTAGAATGAATTTGCGAGGTTAAAAACATGGCCTTGGAATCATACAAAAGCAAGCCGATTTCACATTGGATTCTCCTGTTTTTAAGTAGTTTGGGAATGCTTGTGGCATTTCCTGCTTCTAGTCTTTTATCTCGTGTCTACTTTGCTAATGGTGGAACCAGCAAATGGATCATTTCTTGGGCAGTTGTGGTTGGTTGGCCTATTCCGGCATTAATCTTGTTTCTCACTTATGTCTGTTCTAAAACCATACCTACTCCTTTCAACTTGTATCTGTTTCTTTCCTATATTTTTCTGGGTTTTCTGAGTGCTGCTGATAATCTCATGTATGCATATGCCTATGCTTATCTCCCTGCATCAACAGCAACTCTGTTGGCCTCATCATCACTTGCTTTCTCTGCTTTGAAATAAAAAACAAAAACCCTTTTAATTTTCAAAACGACGTCGTTTCCATAATCTTATATTTTTGAAATTTTAAAGACTTAAAATTTTTCCCCAAATCAACTGAGACGGGTGCAACTCGTTGAAATTCAAGCAAGATCTGTTTCCCAAAAGCTTTTCCATTAAAATTTGTGTAGTAAAAGGTCTTCTTCGCGAGATCCAATCACTCCCACTAACCTACTGGTAAATATCAGCCACCCTAAGTTTCTATTTCTTCTTCCTCTCTTCCCATAACCCTACAATTTTACACTGTCTAATTTTTCCGAGAAAATATCATCTCTAGCTTTAGCTACTTTTTCCCATCAATAAGAAAGTTTTTCTTTCCGGTGTATGTAAATTTTGTACAAATTCATCAACTTTCCATTTCTTTTTATATGGTACTTGAAGATTATTCATTGGTTTCATTTTTATAAATCTAGAAATTGTTCAGTGGTTTTTTTATTTATTTGATTTTTCGTTTTGTGGTTGGTTTTTGATTTTTGCTATATGATATGGTGTGCAGAGAAAGAGGTGGAACATGGCATCGTCGTCATCAAATTCTCTGTGCGCGGCCTGCAAGTTCTTGTGGCGGAAATGTCAACCGGAGTGTGTGTTTGCGCCTTATTTCCCGCCGGATCAGCCACAGAAGTTCGTCAACGTCCACAAGGTGTTCGGAGCCAGCAACATCACGACGCCGTTTTGAAAATTAAAAGGATTTTTATTTTTTATTTTTTAATGACGTGGAATAAATAATAATATATAAGGTACACAGTCAGCACCGTTACGGTTTTTTTAGTCCACATCACCACGCCGTCCATGATTTAACGGAGGGATGGTATAATTAGATCAAATATTAAACGTTAATGATAGTTTTGGACCAATTGAAACGTTGATGGTAAAAACAGGTCAGACACTATAGTTCGGTGGTACCTAGCATACTTTACCCTTAATAATATTATAAATATTATAAATATTTGTTTTTTTGCAAAATTCAGGTAATGTAACGAAATATTTCTATAAATTTTTATGTAAATATTTTTAATTTAATAATTAAAAATTAAACTTGTTAACAAGAAAATATATTATAAGAACAAGTTAGTAAATTTTGCTTCCAATTAATCTTATATTCCTCCAACTAAACACTACAATTCTATATTCCTACCAAATAAACCAAACAAGGTAATGTAACATTCCGAGTAATGTGTCAGGTAATGTTACATTCCAGTAATCCTATTCCCAGAGGTAATCTTACATTCCGTGAACCAAACGCCTCATTAGGAGTTTGGACTATTGGTGCAAAAACTTCATTGTTAGAAGTTCAAAGCTCTTTCTACATTGGTTAATTTCTTTTTGTGTAAAATTTTTACTTTCAGGGTAAAACTTCACTTTTGAAAGTTTAAAGCGTATTGTTATATTCGTGGATAAATTTCTATACATATTTTCATTTTCTTTCTTTACTTCTATATAAATATTTTGTGTAAAATTATTGTCAATATTTTTTCTTTTTCAGTTCTATTATTTTCTTGTAGTGTCATAACTTGCGAGATTCATTTTTATTTTTAAGTATTTGAAATTCTTCTAGAGTTTTATTAGTATTAATTATGTCTTGAGTCTTTTTAGGAGAATTTGCCTGCATTATACAACCATCCTATACTACTTTCTAATCACGTGAATTTTAATTATTGGAACAAATTTAACTATCATGCTTTAAGCATAATTTACATTATTTCGCTTTAATATGTTATTCTTATATGATTTTAATTCAAATTTAGAGTATTTTTAACTGATATGTGAGATTTTATTACTCTTATTAAGTCAATAATATTCACCGGTTAACATGTTGTGACATAATTTGTCTTATAAACTTTAAGTTATTTTACTATGTAGTAACATGAACTATTCTCTTTTCTTGGTGTCGAAAAAAAAATATTTAATCAAAGAGACAATAGACAATTCATGTTATAATTGAGTCTTTAAGTAATGTTCAAAAATGATAATTATACTCAGCATCTATTCTTAACTTTTTGCATATGTCCATCTTTTGCATATGTGATGAAAAAATTTAAACAGATATCATCTATCTAATAATTTCAAAATGAGTAATATATGCTATCTGACAAAAAATCAATCATAATAGAGAGTATTTAAAATTTATTGACTTGATATATATAAGTGTTGTTGCAATTCGAAATACCACAAAAATATTAGAAATTTTGTTATCATGTGATTGAAGGTTTATATTTATTAAATTAATTAAAATTAAGACCAAATTAATAAATTATACAAGTAACGAGGACCAAATGTATAATTAAATAAACTTAATTATTATCACTTAAATATAGAGGTGGCAATCGTGTCATTCGGTTTGGGTTCAGTTCAGGTCCTTTTGGTTCGGGTCATTTCGAGTCTATCTAGAATCAGTTTAGATTCAGTTCGGTTCGGTTCGGGTTCGGGTCTAATTCGGGTCTGTGATGAGTCGGATTCGGTTCGGGTATTGGATCGGGTCAAAATCAGATCGGTTGTTTTCGGGTCGAGTCAATATCGGATCGGTCGCTTTCGGTTCGGGTCAAAATCGAATCGTTCGGGTCGGGTCAACATTTAAATTTTCGGGTCAATTCGATTTGAGTTGGGTTAAAGGTTTGAGGTTTAGTATTTATGGTTTAGTTTAGAGTTATTGGTGTATGAGATTAATTCTGATTCAACTTGTTAATCTATGCATTTAAATTTGATTAAATATTTATATCAAAACTTCATGTATCCATATCAATTTTTTGTATAATTATATTAAATCAAAATTTATTATATGTAATAATAATAATAATATCCATATCAATTTTTTTGTATAATTATATTAAATCAAAGTTAATAATAATAATAATAATAATAATAATAATAATAATAATAATAATAATAATAATAATAATAATAATAATAATAATGTCTGAAATGAATTAATTTATTAAACTTAGGATCTAATTGAGCTAACTAAAATCTAAAAGCATAAATCACAGACATAATTAAAATAATTCTAAAACTAAATGTGAAATTTCAATTAAATTAATCTAAAATAAACTCAATTAAATTAAAAAAAGAAAAAAGAGAAAGACAATTGGTAAAAATTGAGAGGGAAAAGACAAAATTTTGGAGAGAAATAAGCCACCAATTTTTTTAAGTTAGATTGAAAAAAAAGAAAAAGACAATTGGAAAAAAATAGAGAGAGAAAAGACAAAATTTTGGAGGAAAATAAGCCACCAAAAAATAGAGAGAGAAAAGACAAAATTTTGGAGGAAAATAAGCCACCAATTTTTAAGCTAGAGATTAATTACTTTTTAAGTCATGTTGCATTTAAAATGTTACATTTTAGTCAACTTTAAGTTTTAGTTTAATTTAATTTAGTCACTAGTAGTGATGCAATTAAAGGTTGCCCCTATGAATTGGTCTATTATGTATTCATTCCTTTTAATGCAATCTTTTGACATTTTTTCCTTTGTAAATGTAAGATTAAATATTGGGAGAGAAAATAGTATATTGAAACTCTAAATTTAAAAATTAGTTTATTTAATTAATATTGAAACATAAAATAACATAAAATGTTATTATACCACAACTTTGACAAGAGGAACGGTCTCTTCCATGGTATAGTATAAAAAGATAATAAAACATACTTCATTTTATTATTTATTATATTGTTAAAAATAGATATTCGGGTTAAAATCGGGTCGATATTTGGTTCAACTTTCGGTTCGGGTAGCATTCGGTTCGGGTCCATTTCAGTTCAACAAAAAAATTCTGTTCGGTTCGGTTTATTTCGGGTTTCGGGTCAACTTCGGATCATCATGTTCGGGTCAAAATTAGGTTTTAGTTCGAGTAATTCGATTCGAGTTTCGCGTCTCGAGTCAAGTTTGCCAGGTCTACTTAAATAGTTACGCGGTCAAAATGACAAAACTAAAAATATAGTGATTACATCATGATCAAAGTTTTATTTTTGGTTTGAGCCAATCTACTCTTGCTCTCAGTATGAGATAAACAATTGAGCATGAAATGAAGTGAGCACCACCACACCACATTTTATGGTTAGAATATTTTTAAAGTTTTAAATAAAAACTCAAAAATAATTTTTTATATTTTTAATTTTTAATTTAATATTTAAACTATATCATTTGTCACCGATGGAAATCAGTGTGAGATCCCATTGTCAGCCGTTGAAAAAGTTGACCAGACTGGTTCTGATCTCGTGCTCTCCATTGCATAGGATAACTGTCGTTCTAATTAAAAAATAATATAAATAAAATATCTAATAAATGCACCAGGTAAGCATGCGCTTTTTCTTGATTTTTTTAGAGAAATTCAAAAAAAAAAAAAAGTTTATGTTTCTCTTTAGCTATATAAGTGGAAGAAGGCAGTGAAGGAGGATTGCCCAGTTATTATTAGAGAGCTCTCTCTACTTAAAGAGATTCTTAATAAGATAAGTTCGGATCCTTTTCTACCAGGTTCTTCCTCCATCTTTACTTTGTTTTCCTTTGTTTGTTTGGCTGGCGAGAAAATTAATTTAAATCTAAATAAACTGCTCATTTTCATTTCTCTTTTCTTTTTATTCTCCTTTAACTCTAAATCTGTGCATGCATGTTTGGTTCAAACGTAGTTGATGTAGTTCTAACTTCTAAGCTTGTAATTTTGCATGTTTTTTCTTTTAATTATTTGTGCTACCCTCTAATATTGCAATCTGAAAACCAAGGTTCCCGATATGCCGAGTTAGTAAGGAAGCTGTTGTTTTTTCTTCTAAATTTTGGTATTATTTCCCGAAATTATAGTAAGTTACAGATCAGCGGCTTGATGTGTATAGGGAATCTTCTTAAATGTTAATGGACATTGGACAATGCTCCGTGCTTAAGAATTTTAATAGGCGGCCTTTATATTATTAGAAACTAGATTAGATTTCATCTGTTCATCGGATGAAAACTTTGTGAAGTTTGATATGTTATAGATCTTTTCTCATTTCTTGTAATTCTGATTTAATACGACATTTTTTTTCTTTTGCATTCTTGATGTGTAATTTATGCCATTAGTTAACTTATGCATATATCTTCTATTTAATCAAAGTCAAACCACCTCGTGCTGCATTTGTAAATTATGTTTGTTGTAGATGTTTCGAATGTGGCTAATTGTTTGATGATTGTGTGGTAATCGTTTATTGATAACTCACAACATGCTTGGTCAATCCAGATATGGCATTGCTGCATGCTAGGCTGCTAGCTTCACATCAGTTGTATGCAAGAATGGCAACCATTCTGCTCCTACAAGGTTTCCCTGTACAACCTTCTTACCCGGCTTTGATGTTGGTCGTGTTTCAAATGCTTGTAAGAAGGAAATATGTTCTTCTATGAGTTCGGTTCCTAAAGCCACATTAACTTTTGATCCTCCATCAACCAATTCGGAGAGAAGCAAACAGAGGAAACATACCATAAATCCTGCTTCCCCTGATTTTGTGCCACTTCCATCATTTGAAGAATGTTTCCCAAAGAGCTCAAAGGAATGCAGGTTAATGTGGTTATATACGTAGCTTGTTGGTTCTATTTCCTCTCTCTTTAGCTTTATATTATGGAAAATACTTTGATGCACAAGCTTGTGTAAACTTTAGTTTACACAAGCCCTTTAATTTTAGGGTTTAGGGTTTAAGATTTTAGGTTAGGGTTTAGGGGTTTAGTATGTAAGGTATATAATTTAAGGTTTATGGTTAGAATTTAGAGTTTAGGGTTTAAGGCTTAGGGTTTAGGGTTTAGGTTGCTAGGGTTTGTGATTTAGATTTTAAATTTTATAAAAGGATTGTGTAAAAAAAATTTACACAGCTTGTGCATCAAAATAAAACCCTTATATTATTTTCTAATTTATGATCAGTCTTTCAGGGAAGTTATTTGTTGTGGTCCAACAGCCCATGCAGCCATGCAGCGTCTCCACGAGGGATGAGCCATCCAATTCAGAGGCAACAATAGGCCCAGCGGAGGTTGCGACACGTAGAAGCAACCGGGAGAGAAAGTTACCCAGCAAGTTTAGTGATTTTGTCCTTAATGACTAGAGAGAGAGAGAGTATTAATAGGTTATTTTCAGAGTTGTTGGGCATGAAAAACCCTTTTTGGATACTTCTATTTTCTCTCTAATATACAAATTCTCTGCTTTGTCTCACACATTTCTCTCTAATATACGTAGCTTGTTGGTTCTATTTCCTCTCTCTTTAGCTTTATATTATTTTCTAATTTATGATCAATCTTTCAGGGAAGTTATTCATGAACAATCTGGCCATACTCTCAAGGTTCCCTTCCGGAGGGTGCGTTTGTCCGGAGATGTGCCAAACTTTGACACATATGACACCAGCGGTCCTCAAAACATCGAACCACGCATTGGTAGGAAGCCCAAGCTTACTTTTATCTTCTTTCTCCTAGGTTTTAATATTAACTCTTTTTTAACTTTGTTTTGTTTAAACCAACTACCCTCTTTTTTATTCGTGATGAATCTTAATTGTTTGTTTGGGTCCTCTCTATACTCTGATTATTTTTCTGTTCTTTTCCATATATTGGATCGTATGATATTGTTGGTTTTGTGGTTAAGTTAAATGCTAATTCTTGTGCATGGCATTTTAAACAGGACTCCCTAAATTGCGCAAGGATTGGGTCGACAGACGAGAAAGGTTGGGTGCACCAAGATACACTCAGATGTACTATGCGAAGCAGGGAATTATTACCGAGGAAATGTTATATTGTGCTACTCGCGAGAAGCTTGACCCAGAATTTGTTAGGTCAGAGGTTGCCCGTGGGAGGGCAATCATTCCTTCCAACAAAAAGCACTTAGAGCTGGAGCCAATGATAGTTGGACGAAACTTTTTGGTCAAAGTAAATGCAAATATTGGAAATTCAGCTGTTGCAAGTTCTATTGAGGAGGAAGTTTACAAGGTTCAATGGGCAACAATGTGGGGTGCTGACACTGTTATGGATCTCTCAACTGGACGCCACATTCATGAAACCCGTGAATGGATCCTACGTAACTCTGCTGTGCCCGTTGGAACCGTCCCCATCTATCAAGCACTTGAAAAAGTGAATGGAATTGCTGAAGATCTTAGTTGGGAAGTCTTCAGGGACACCCTGATCGAGCAAGCTGAGCAGGGTGTAGATTACTTCACCATCCATGCTGGGGTACTGCTGCGATACATTCCCTTAACTGCAAAGCGCATGACAGGAATCGTTTCTCGCGGAGGATCTATTCATGCAAAATGGTGCTTGGCATACCATAAAGAGAACTTTGCTTATGAGCATTGGGATGACATACTTGATATCTGCAACCAATACGCCGTGGCACTTTCAATTGGGGATGGACTAAGACCTGGGTCTATATATGATGCAAATGACACTGCTCAGTTTGCTGAGCTTTTAACCCAAGGGGAGCTGACTCGTAGGGCTTGGGAAAAGGATGTACAGGTATCTCATTGCAACTTACACAATTGCCGCTTTTGCATTCTGTTTATAAAAACATTCAGAAGTACTGCTCAATTTGAGGTGTATTAGTGGCTTTGCATGGTCTTGATTATCTAATAACATTGGCATTAATTTGAAGTTACATTTTTTCTTGTTGTATGACTTTTTCTTTTTTGCGCATTTCAGGTAATGAATGAAGGACCTGGACACATCCCAATGCACAAGATTCCTGAAAATATGCAAAAGCAGCTTGAGTGGTGCAATGAAGCGCCTTTCTATACCCTAGGTCCTTTGACAACTGATATTGCTCCAGGATATGACCATATCACTTCTGCAATTGGAGCAGCCAATATTGGGGCTCTTGGCACATCACTTCTTTGTTATGTTACTCCAAAGGAGCACCTTGGGTTGCCAAACAGAGATGATGTGAAGACGGGTGTAATAGCATATAAGATAGCTGCTCACGCTGCTGATTTAGCCAAGGGTCATCCACATGCTCAGGAATGGGACGATGCATTAAGCAAGGCAAGATTTGAGTTCCGATGGATGGACCAGTTTGCTTTGTCACTGGACCCCATGACTGCCACGTCCTTCCATGACGAAACCCTGCCATCTGAAGGTGCCAAAGTCGCTCACTTTTGCTCCATGTGTGGACCGAAGTTCTGCTCTATGAAGATAACAGAGGATGTTCGAAAGTATGCCGAGGAGCATGGTTACGGGAGCCTGGAGGAAGCTATGCAACAGGGGATGGATGCTATGAGTGCTGAATTCCTGGCTGCTAAGAAAACAGTGAGTGGTGAACAACATGGTGAAGTTGGTGGGGAAATCTACCTGCCAGCCAGTTATGTGGACTCTTCCGGCAGGTGAAAGCAAGTATGGCAGGGCTCTTCTTTGTTATTGAAATTCTAAAAGGAATTATATGCTATATTCAAAATCAATTATTCTGTTCCCTCATGTTGCATGTCTCATCGGGATTTCCTTGCAGGGTTACATGAACAAGGAGAATTGCTTTGGAATCCCCGGGAGCCGAGCCCCGGTGCATTATTATTAGCTCCCTAATAATTGTTACATATGCAGTCATTTCACTATCATGCTTTAGGTGAGTACCAGTTTCGTAGATCTTCAGACTTCGATCTTTGTTATGCTTTTGTCTATGTGAGTCTAAATAATAAAAAGGGTTTCCAACAATTTCTTCCATTCACAATGCATTGCAATTTAAGTTTTTGGTGTTGGTATTGACATAAAAAGCACCAGGGGTGCCTGGATCTGCATTTTAGCACTTGGCATTTTGGCCAGGATGCTGGCGGATGAGGCTGAGAAAGTCCCTTTGAACCTGAACAGGATAATTCCTGCGTAGGGAGTGTGCATTATTGTTGATTGCTTGAACAGGAATGGAGCTCCCATGGCCTGATGGTTTGGGCTACCTGATACTCGGTGGCAGATACGGCTCCATGGCCCAACTTTTCACTCCGGGATTTGCTTTACTGGGTAAAACTAAAATTTAGCAATTTTGCTTAATTTTACACTTAAAATTTTGGGTCTAAATATAATTTGAATCCCTCTATATTTTTATATTGTTATTTAGTAGGTTTAAATCGAGTATAGGTTGAGTTAGTCGAGTTTACGAGCCATATTTTATAACTCAAGTTTTATTTGAAATTTTTTCGAGTTGAGTCAATGAAATTTCATTTAAGTCAAGTTGTTCGAATTTTTGTTTAAAATTAATTGTAGATATTTATAATGTTATGGTAGTAATTTGTTCAAATTTAAATGACCTTCTATAGTCATATACAATATACATACATACATATATATATATATATTCATATGTGATATATATAGGAAAAGTTATGGGACTCGATTCGAACTTGAAAACTAATCCACTAATTATTAAAAATTTTAGAGTTATTTTGATTCTCATGATTTAAATTTTATTTGAAATTTTTTCGAGTTGAGTTTATGAAATTACGATTGAGATAAGTGGAGTTTTTTTTTTTGCATCGAGTTGATTTTATTTTATTTTATTTTTAAGTCAAATCAAATTTTGTTTATCTATAATCGAATATATCGTTACTTGTTCTTGTTAAAGTGATGGTGTGATTTTTGTTTAATGTTATTTAATCACATAATTAAGTTTATGTGAAAATTCAATCGTAAAATTAGTAATTTTAATCTGCAGCTGATGACACAATAAGCTTATATTGTTACTTAAACCTAGAACCACCGTGAGAACCACTCTCGGACTACCATTTTCGATCCTTATTTGCTTTACTAGTTAACATAATGCTATATTTATATCTTTAAAGTAAATGTCTTAATTTTAATCTGCTGTGAAATGGATGAGCATTCGTGATCACTAAAAGAATAATTAGTGGATTTCATTTAGACTTTTTATTAACTCTAAAAGATAAAAGATCAAGTAAATGAGTAATATTATGTTAGTTTTTTTTTGATTAATAAAGGAGAGTAACACCACATGCTTCGTTAAAAACCCCCTAATCCTAAATGGGGGAAAAGAGTACATGTGATGTTACTTACAAAGCAAAGCGAAAAATAACACTAACTCGACAAGTTCAAATCATCAAGAACTAACTCTACCACCTCCAATGGAGGATGAAGCCAAGATTCACCACTAAAAGACCACTCAAAAGCTAACTTAGCCATTTTATCCGCGACCCTATTAGATGTACGAGGGATATACCTTATTGTCAAATCCCAATCTCGCCTCACAATGTTCATAATTCGGTTCACCAAATTATGTTCACCACTTGCGTCGATCTTACCATTCATCATGTCCGCAACCGTGGAACTATCCGTCTCAAAGTCGACCAAACGGCAACCATAGTCCCATGCATGCCGAAGGGCTTCAAAAGCCGCCCAAAGCTCACATATGAGGACCGGACAACGTCCGATACATCGTCCGAAACTGAGAACCCATGCTCCGGAGTCATCTCGTATAACCCCACCAACAGCCGCTAGCCGCAACGGCCCCCTCACCGAACCGTCCGCATTGACCTTAACCCGTCCTTGTGCCGGAACCCTCCATGACGCCACGCTCGACACGTTCCCATGCACACGATGACAACCAGCAGTATGTTCCAAATCTGCTGCAGCATAGTCGTCCTTCATGCGCACCGCCACGTCCAGTACATCACGCCAACTGCCTGCAGCGTCTCCCAACACCCTCGTGCAACGGTTCTTCCATAGCAGCCATAGGAGAATAACAGCCACAATGTTCCCCTCCGGATCCGAGAACCAATAGCTTCGGCCACCGGTTACAAGCCCCCAAAACCAGTCCGCAAACGGTAGGGCAAGGAATTCTTGTTGCCTACTTGGGTACACAAATCGAGTCCAATAAGTCCAAGCACGGGGACATGCTCGAAGAACATGATCGAGGTCTTCAAGAACCCCAACACAAACACTGCAGTCCTTGTTTGTTGTCAAATGTCGCCTCCCTCGCTCGACATTTGTTAAGAGTTTATCATGCGCCACCAACCATAAAAACGTTCGAACTCGCTGTGGAACTCTAAGCTTCCATATGGACGACCAAGCTCGCAAATTACTTGTCACCACACCGCTATTCAATGCCTTATACGCCGAGGCTCTTGTGAAGCAACGACTTTGCTCCCACTTCCACGCCACCATGTCCGCACCGGCAGCAGCATGTGGCGGTACAACCGTCTGAATTTGCTGCAACGCAGCGTCAGGCAACACTTCCGTTAGCCGGTTCCAGTCCCAATCCCCACTCGCTCCAATCCATGCCGCTACAGGGGATCTCCTAGGCGAAGTCCCACCAATGCAACGATCCGCCAAGACCCCGTCACCATCCAACCATGAATCAAACCAGAAATCCGTCTTCCACTCATCATGTATGTTCCAACAAAGGCCACTTCGAATCACATCCCATACTTGGCTTAGGCCTTGCCATAACCGAGAACACCCCCTCCTATCAATGCTTTGCGGGATATGACCATCCCACTTGTACTTATGACGGAGAACTCGGACCCATAACTTGGTAGGCTCCGTGACTAGTCGATAACCAACCTTCATAAGTAGAGCTTGGTTCTGACGACCAAGTTGTCGCAAACCAAGACCCCCCTCCTTCACATCAGTCGTAAGAACAGTCCAGCGAACCAAAGGAATACCTTTCGATCCACTCGGTGAACCCCAAATAAACCTCCGAATGATGCGTTCAAGCGCTTCACAAATACTCTTCGGAAGCCAAGCCGTCTGCATAACATACGTAGGAATAGCTTGGAGGACAGCCTTAGCCAACGTAATCCGGCCCGCTAAGGACAAAACGCGCGCCGCCCATCCTGATAACCGGCTTTCAACCTTCTCAATAAGAAATTTGTACGTAGCAGAGGTGACCCGTTTGTGGAGCAACGGAACCCCTAGGTACATCCCCAAATCATCAACAAGCTTGAAACCACCGACGCTGGCAAGCTCCAACCCCCTAGGCTTGCTACAATTCTTAGAGAAGTAAATAGTGGTCTTATCAGCACTTACCCGATGCCCAGAGCAGGCACATAAGATATCTAAAGTCTCTTTAAGAATCCGCATCTGATTAGAGTTTGCTTCCGCAAAAAGAACCAAATCATCGGCGAAAAAAAGATGAGAAATACCCGGGCCATACTTTGACAAAGCGATGCCCTTCCATTCCCCCTCATCAACCCTTCTACTAATCGCATGGGAAAGGCGCTCCATACAAAGAACAAACAGGTACGGCGATAGCGGGTATCCCTGACGGATCCCACGCGACGGTCGGAAACTAGATATGAGATTCCCGTTCACAATGATACGGGTCTGAACCGAGCGCACACAATGCATGACCCACTGGATAAACTTCACCGGTAATCCAATATCAACAAGCGTGGATTCGATGAAAGACCACTCCAATCTATCGTAAGCTTTCTCCAAATCCACCTTAACTGCCATCCAGGCTTTCGCCCCTTTCTTCCTGGCCATCGAATGCATAATCTCCTGTGCCAAAATTATGTTATCAGTAATCTGACGACCAAGCACAAAACTCACCTGGTTCTGACTATCCAACCCATCTAGTAAAGGCTTCAGCCTATTAACCAAAATTTTTGTAATGATTTTATATAAAACAGTGCAGAGGCTAATAGGACGGTATTGACTTATCTTTATTGGCGACTGGACTTTCGGGATAAGGACGAGCAGCGTTTGATTCGCAGCCTCAGGAAGCACGCCATATTTAAAAAAATCAACAACAAACCGGAAAACCGACTCACCCACCGTGCCCTAATTCCGCTGAAAGAAAGCCGCTTGAAAGCCATCAGCACCTGGAGCTTTCAAAGGACTCATGCTGAACACAACCTCAGCGACTTCCTCAAACGTCACCGTCCTCACCAAATCCTCTAATTTATCACTACTCACCGTCGGGAAACCATTCGAACAAATCTCTGGAGGGTCCCTACACGGCGCCGACGTGAACAGTGAAGAGAAAAACTCGACGGCATGGGCTTGAATGGCCGTCTGATCATCGCACCATGTTCCATTATCCAATTTCAACATACGGTTAGAGTTCTTACGACGACGCTGCAAGGTCGTCGCATGGAAATACTTAGTGTTTCGGTCCCCCTGCTGCAACCACCTACTCCGCGACTTCTGAAACTAAAGGCTTTCTTCCTGTTTGAGGACCTCAGACAACTCCGTTTTTAGGCTTCTCTCTAACTCAACAAGAAACGGCGTCTGCTGGCGTTCCAAGGCAATCTCCACCCCCCGTATACGAGCAAGAAGCTGCTTTTTTCGCTGCCCAATGTGCCCAAAGACCTCCCTATTCCACCGATGACTATTATTTTGGAACCTCGCTAGATTGTCAAAAACAACACTCTCCTTATTCCAGCTATCAGATAGTAAGTTCCCGAAATCTGGATGTTCATTCCATGCCGCAATGAACCGAAAAGGGCGCTCCCCTCGATCACTATGAAGGGCATCCGTCGAAAGTAAAATGGGTCGATGGTCCGAGCCCAACCGCTGGAGATGGTATACCTCCGAGAGAGGAAAAGCATTATACCACGCCCCAGAACAAATCCATCTATCCAGGCGCTGACTAAGATCTCCCCTTTTTCAAGTAAACCGAGGACCATTGAAACCCATATCATGTAAACCTGATCTGAACATAAACTCACAGAAGTTCCGGTAAATCCCCGTTCGCCGCTGTGACCCCCATTGAAACAATATTATGTTAAATAAAGGAATTAAACCATAATTAGGCCAAAATATATATTTTTGAGTTTAAAAAAAAAGGCGAATCATTTACCATTAAAATTATATATTAGAGTTGTAGAAATTTCTTGGAAGGTCAAATAATTTCATTTACAAAAATTTGTGTTCGAAACAGCCATTGTTACAGTCTTATATTCCGCATCGCTACAAACGTTGTTACAACTTACAAGTGAGGTAATGGATGCTATTTAATCTTTTGCATTTTTGCTAAATGGATGTTTTATCTAATGAAACAATTATATATAGTTAGTGTATTAAATATTACCATTTTAGTATCGGTATATTTTTTTGACAAATTCTAGTTTTAATCTTAATTCTTCTTAGAGAGAAGAGTGAGGTAGGATTCTAGGAGAAAGAAGAAAGTGTTGCTAGTGGGTCAAGAAGATTAGAAGTAGAACTCATGGCTTAAGAGGATATGAGAGAACAAAGATAAACAGTTTATCTAACCGGTCAAATATGCTTACTCTTTAGTATCAATATTAAGCCTATATTATTAATGTATAAAATAATGATAAAATGTTTGAATTAACTGATATGCGATTATTCTAGTTTAATTAAGATATCAACTTTAAGTTCTTGTAACACAATAAAATTACATATTTAGTGGGAGCTTTATTATAAAAAATGTGATGAAAATATAATCACTTTAGCTTTTAAAAAAATTAATGAATATGTGATAGTAGTACCACAAAAAAAATTGAAAAGAAGATAGAATTTAAACCTTCAAAAAATTTAAAAAATTTATTAAGAACATAAGAACAATTGTTCAGTGCAGTACTCGCAGGTTACATGAAAGTAAATAACCCACATCATCTTAGTATACCAATCACCTTAATTTCATGAATGCCACCAAACCAAGTAACGATAGAAGCAGAAGAAAATTAAAAACAAAAAGTGTAAAATCTGTCTTCAAATTTACCTTGTAGAGTTTGTGTTAAAGTGGCCAGTGGATCTCTTAATAGAATCGATCCTCTGCAGCCTGATTTGCTCTCTTACTTTGGCTATGAACTCGTCTGCCTTCTTGTCCACATCGGAACCGCCATCATTCCCACCGCTTGGATCAGCTTGCTCATTCCTTTCCATGCTCCAAACAATGGCAGTTTCACTTTCACCACCTCCATCACTCTCCGAATCATCATCAGTAGTTTCCACCATCACCTTTTCAACAATGTCTCTCTTTTCTTCCTCTGCAAGTTCCATGAAAGTTGGCTTTAGCTTTCGCCTAAAACCGATGCTTTCGCGGTTCAGTTTCTCGGCCTTGCCGTTCATCCTCCCAGTTTGATGATCGAACCTCACTGCCTTGCCGTTCATCCTCCCAGTTTGAACTTCACCAGCTTTCCTTGATGATGGTTTCTGAATCATTGGTGGCGGCGGAGGAGGAGACCTGTGAATGCTTTTTTTCCTTACGAAATCCTCCGCACTCTTACCTTCTGCTTCCATTGATAAAAAAGGAGGAGATAATGACTTCTTCGGCGAATTGGACAACTTTGGTGAAGAAGAAGACATGGATTTGGATCGAGACAAACGATTACTTTTGGACCCAATTGACCCAAATTCATTGTCTTCTTTCATCTCCATTCTTCCAGATCTTGAACGCCATGGAATCGGTGAAGGAAGAACAACATTATTATTCTCACTCCATTTCTCCACCCAAGCTTCTCGATCCAATCCTCCATTCGTACCTTTACTCGAACACCTTTTCGAACTCAAACTAGAATTAGACCTACCGAGGGAGCTAGAATTTGCACGATTTCCCCTACCTGTCTGGTTCAAAGCACGCGATTTCAAGCTCCTAACAGGCAAAAGCAAAGGCTTTTCAGGGTTTCCAGGACTCCAACTTGTGTCTTCACCAAGAACAGAGTGATCTTTAGCTACAATAACAGGAGGTTCGTTCCTATAGTAAATGCTACGCCAGGTCTGGACCTTGCAATCATCAGACCCAGATAAGTTTTCAGCTTCGTCATCGAAAACCGATGAAACCTGAAGGAATCTCGACATCAAAGCCTGTACATTATCAAACCTGGATTGATTGGTATAAATATCTTTCTCTGTTTCATCGTTTAGTTGGCTAAAAAGCCCGTAAGAGACTGCTATGCCAACGAATAGGAGGTGGAGAAGCTCCCAGTTTCTATTGAGGAGGGTTTGGTTGATGAACTCAGGGGCTTGTGAGGGAAAAACTTGGATTCCAACCGAGAAAATTAGGACAAGGAGAGCTTTGTAAAGGAAACGTGTGGAATACTTACTGGGGTTTGCTTGGTGTTGTTCTTTTAGTACGTGCTGCTGTTTGGTGCAAGAGTCTACATCTGCCATTGAAGAAGAGAGGGGAAGCAGGTTTGTTTTGCTTTGTTTGTGCCAAGGAATATGAGGGAGGGAGCATATTTGAAGGTAAGCTTTGGTATGCCTTTAAAGTTGTTAATGTTGGGTACTTTACTCTTTTTTTTTTTTATCAGAAATATTATCCTGAGGAGTGTAGCCTTTTTGGTGACTCAAATATTCTTGTGGTGCTTGCTTTTTAGATTAAGGAAATTAAGTTCCCTTACAAATCAGCCATTGCAGTGAGATTTTAGAGAATGCTCATGTTTATATCCCAACACTAAAAAATTAAATCTTAACCCTCAACTCAAATTTTTAAATTTTACACTCTAAAACTTAAATTTAAACATTAAATATATTTTTAGTGCAGTGACATAAACATAGTACCAAAAAAGGGAACAGAAAATTTTTGTTCATAGGTGAATAAAAATCATCTGCTCATTTTTGGTGTTTCTGTTCAAGCGACATGCAGTGGCTTTGGAGTTGGCTTAGTTCTAAGGTTGTTTAGATGAAGTGAAAAGTTGGAATCTAGTCATTTCTTCATAACATGCAGTTCCTATTCAGACAATTCCTTTTATTAATTGATCTGTTCTAGAATTGTTCTTTTTTAACATATAAAAAGCTTTTTATGTAATCTAAGATTAAGACGTTTGCTCCACATCATCGGATAATGTGGTGAAGATGAAAATGCATGCGTTGGCCGAGTCATGCACCACCTTTCCTACGGGCAGCCCAACCCAATCCCATGTTGATGTGCAGCTTTTTAAGCAAAGGTTTGATTAAGATTAAAGAAGATGATAAACCCTCGTTAAATGAACAAGGTTGATAAGGTATCCTTCTTTTCTGCTATTTGTGGCGGAAAGTTAAAGACTTTGGAATGGTCTTTAGACAACGAATCTGATTCCTTCACCCCTTTTTGGTCACAAGAAGCATAAAAATACAGTTTTTAATTCACAAAACCAATACATTGAAATTCTTTCGCTCTCTCTTCATTCACAACCAGTCAAAGTTTTCACTTTGTGCACGTAGTCGATGCCAAAATGAACTCAAGTTCTTTTTATTTTGAATTGAAAGATGAAAGATATTACTAAGAAATAGACTAGTCATGTCTTTTACTAGGAGTTCCGTTAGCAAAGGCGGTATATCGGCGAGGACCTATAGATCAAAACGAGAGACATCAGCATGTTTTGCAAGGAAGTTTGCTGGCATATTTTTCGATCGCTTAATCCATTGAATTTTCACTCCCCAACAGTTTTGCATGATGTGAACGATGGCTCGAATTAAGGGATTAGAGCTTAAGTTCGCCTCGCTATCTTGAATTGCCTTAACGACCTCTAAGCAATCAGATTGAACCTCAACCAAACTAAATCTATTGTCCCAGGCAACTTGCAGGCCGATATATATCGCCCATAATTCGGCATTAAAAGCCGATACAACTCCCAAAAGACGTGTGAATCCCAAGATCCAATGTCCGTTTTCATCTCGAATGAGACTACCAATAGATCTCATGCTGCTTCCTGAATGAACCGCTCCATCGACGTTCAGGCATACCCAACTAGCACTAAAAAACACTACAAAAATTAAATTTAGTGTTCTTATTTATGTCCAACACTAAAAAACACTAAAAAACACTACAAAAATAAATTTAAAGTCCTAACCCTAAATTTTAAATCCTAAACCTTACACATATACTCTAAAAAATACATCATACCCTAAATTCTCTAAACCCTAAACCTAATTTTAAGCGTGGAGCACAAGGTCACCGAAAAGAGGAAGATGATTTTCATCCATAAATACTTGAATATAAATATTCTGCCACTTTTCGATGCCCCTATTTATGCCCCACACTAAAAATTGAGTTTAAGGTTTAGAGTTTAGGGTTTAAGGTTATGGCTTGTTAGGGTTTAGAGAATTTAGGATAAGGTGTATTTTTAAGGTATAAAGTGTAGTGTTTAGGATTTAAAATTTAGAGTTAAGGCTTAAAATTAAATTTGTTTGTGTTTTTTAGTGCTGAGGTATAGAAAGTGGCACTGAAAAGGGGCAGAGGTCAAACATTTTTTTTTATCAAATTGAACAAAACGTGATGAAACAAGATAGAAATCGTCTACCCCTAACTATGCTTCCATTGGTGCCTCCATTTTAAAATGGCGGGTTTAGGGTTTAAGGTTGGAGCTTAGGGCTAGAGTGTAGGGAATTAGAGGTTGGGTGTATTTTTTAAGGTTTGGGATATGAAAATTAAGGTTAAGACTTAGAATTTAATTTTTAAGTATTTTTAGTATGGGGCATATAAAGAGGTATGGTTTGAGGCAAAAAAATTTTACTCCATAAAACAATAATGGACGGTTAATCTGATGTCAAAAGGTATTAAAAATTATAAATAAAAAAAGTTGATGTCGGTAATTCAACAAGTAAAATAACTATTTTAAAAAAATCATCTTTGAAGACAGTTGCAGAGATATCGTCTTTGAAGACGCCATTCCTTTATATATGACACAATTCTCATCTAATGATATGCTAAATTTTATTCAGGTTTATCCTTACAAAGGGTACGCCAGTAAGGCTCTTAAGTATTAATTTCAACGTTCGTGTAGATGGATCTCTAATATAATCAACCTCTATTGAATTCATAATTCAAATTCAAATAATACTTCTCTAAATAAAAAATAAGGACCCGGCTTAATCTTCTGCAAGTCCAAGCAATTCCTTAATGAAGCTTTGGACTGACGGGGGCCAATGGTAGGATGATGATCCATCGAGTACGAGTTCGGATGGTGCTTTTTCCTGCAGCAAAGGCACTGCTTGCTTTCTCTCATGGCGTACCATGACCTTGCGATGAGATCCGTGAGCTTCGACATAACTACTCTGAATGCTTATGCTATCCGACATTGATGCTTGTTCCTTCAAGAAAGGTACGACATGCTTTTTCATGTCTTCATTGGAGATTCCGAGGTGACCTCCCGAGACGTTAATGTAGTGGACCTTTCCTGCATCATCTAAGGTCTTTAAACCAATCCAGTCCTCGGTATAAAGCTTTGTCTGCATAGATAATGGTAAGTATTATTGACATGTAATCATGTAAAGGACTAGAAACTGCATGAACAGATTGTAAAACATTGATCTTGACACAATTTGTTGCTAGCCTAGATAAGTATCGGGTCATTGTTCGAATTCATACATCAACGGCATATAATTCAGTCTCAATCATAATTTTTTTTAAAAATGAACTTTTGCATGGAAAAATACCGTACATCTTGAGGCCGAATGACCGGCTTGAAGGCTCCATCTGGGTAAAATCCAAACCAAGAGGTTTCCTTTGGTATCAAAACAGTGTCATGCTCAAACTGCTTGAGTTGAAGATGAGCTGGATTAGCATGTAACTTTGCAGATATTCACAGAAGCTACAGAATTGAATGAACAAAAGAAGCTAATGGTCCAATCTGGGTTTGAAAAGATAAACACATTTTTTTGAGCTTACCATGATAAGTACCAAGTTTTGCAAGCGAATGAACCTCTCCTTATAAGTGGAGTTCCTTTCATCGGGGAGTTCGTTGTTAAGCTTCGGAAGGAATCTACATTTTTTCAAATAATGAGGTATATCCTGGAAATTCAAAGATGCTTCGAAACTTAGACATGATTGTATAAGTGTTGATCACTCGAAACAATATGTAAAAGCACCCATTAAACATATAAGAGATCTTTTGGATAGTGAAAGGTCGAACTCCTGTATACTTTGAAGAATTGTATCTTGAAAACCACTTCAATCAATTAACAATGAACTGTGTGCTACTCACGTTTGGTAATTTTAGATAACCACTTGGTGCCAAATGAGCCTGCAAAATGGCAGATCACATACACGAAATAAGTAAAATTAACAACGTATCCAACTAATATCGAAACGTTGGATTGTTCATCAAAATCATGAAGAAATATGAGTGTACGTGTTAACAAGCCTCGGGGAGAAGATGTATACTTGGATATAGTCGCTGTATATCTCTGACTTGATTAGCTTGTCTGCAATTAGGCACAGAAAACCAGACTGCAATACCAGAATAATCACTTCAACAACAAGCAATACAGCTCCTGGTAGGATTATAGGAGTTTTGAATGAACTAGAATGGTTATCTACTATGACATTTTATCAATTCTACCGGTACAAGTATTCTATAATACTTTTAGTGCAAATTAAATACATGTCGAGAAATGATTGCTCAACGGTTTCCTAATGCATAGATAGCAAAGGAAAGCCCCCGAGCTAGTGTTAGAAAGTAAGCATTGAAAACACAGTACCGTCAAAAGAGTAGCGGGACACTTACACCGCAAAGAGGAACAGAAGCGGTACCAGCATGAGGCCCTGCTAATGAGATAAAGTTCTTCACCTGTTTTACCATGCAGAGGCAGCAAATCGTCCAGAAAAATTCAGTTCATAAGAAAAAAGAATCCCTAGAATATTCAGCATACAATAATCCCATCATTTAATACACCGAAAAGGGAAGAGTGACATAGGTCCAAAAGTCAAGGGCTAACCAAGTAATGTTTGTGTAAAGATTCATTAAAAATATGATCAAGAAGTTAATCTTCCCATTTCCATAAACGAACTACATAATCTTTAGATAAAAAGAAGCTTTGGGGAAAGCCGGCTCGTACCTGAGGTGCACCGTCGCAAAACTCTATAACACCCCGGGCTATCAAGTTACCCTGTTAAACCAAGTAAATATTTGAGAATGATAGTCCATGAATGGAAGAAGTTGCTTCTCATCATCAAACTATAAAAACAACCAAAACGACCAACAGATAATTTAGATGCATTTTCTTTTACTTATTAACTTTTCGGTATTCGTATGACAGGTTAAAGATAAGTCGAGCGAATGAAATCAACCGAACGGGTGAGGTATAAGCATTGAGCCATTGACATGTAAGCTCTAAGTTTCTACTACCAATTTCCCTACTCAACGTCCTTATAAATCAACAATGTGTAAATCCAAGCAAAAGCTAAGCTCTTAAATGGAACTATCAATGAACAAATGAAGTGTTTGTGCATCAATTAGTGAATCGAATTGGAAAAACATTAAGTCAATTTTTCTATGCTCATAAACTAACTTCATTTGTTCTAATTTCATTCTTTTACATGAAATTACCTGGGAGAGACCAACAATGTTGTAACCGTTTCTCAGTTCTTTCATTTGTTTAACCTGTTGATACAATACTGGAAATTTGTCAAAGGGAAGGTAAACTCCAAAACCCAGACCAACAAAGAAAACCAACGAATTACCCAGAATGATTCATCACCTTCTTACAAACGACATTTGTCTGCAAACAAGCAACACAATTTGTTAAAAAAACGACAGTTTAAAGGAAATCTTTTCATGTTGTAAGAAGCTCTACCTGTTCTTCCAGAGGCATAAACCAAGAATCCCATGTCCCATCTCCAATTTCTCTGCATGATTGAAAAGGAAAATCAAGTCGAGATGCAGTAAATAGAAAAGAAAGGAAAGCAGAAGAAGCATACAAGCAATATCCTTTAGAACCAGAAAAGTTAATAAGAAGTTCAGTGAACTGTTTGACTCCACGATTGGCACACTGATCTCCGATCCCTGTAACAACAAAATTAGAGAAAACCCAGAAAAGTTAAAGCTTGAAATAGGAAGTGATGGGAAATGAAGAAGACGACAATTACCGTGGATAACAATGAAGGGTACTGAATGAGAAAATGGGGTGATCGTAATAAATACAAGAAAGGGGATAAAGGCAAGGAATTTAGAGGGAAAAGCCATGAAAAATTATCTTTTTCTTTTCTCCGGAGAAATTGTTTCTAATTTTCTTGCGATTTTTATAATCTGCTTTCAAAGGAAGTACTTGGTGGTCGGAAGTTTGAAGAAAGGTTGGAGCTTGGAGGCTTGTGATTGGTGAAAAGAAATCGAAAAACACGGACTCGTGAATCTGATAAGACGCAATTATTTGTCGTACGTTCAGATTGCTTCTTCAATATCGATTGCTTTTGCTGTTTTAGCTTGGAAATGTGGACTTAATTCCTCCCCTATGAACCACTCTTTATGTTATCATCAGGAATCAGGATCTCATCATTGCTACTCTATTTACTTCCCTCGATAACTGTTCATGTTTGGTAAAATTCCATAAAGCGTCCTTGTGCTTTGCGTTTTTAGTGCATTTAGCCCCTTTCATTTAATAATTGCGTAAAGTACACCAATGGTCACCGAACTTTTAGGATGCGTTCCTTTTGGTCACCAAATTTTTAAAAATTTTATTGGGTCACTCAACTTTTATTTCACTTTCATTTTGGTCCCTCAACTTTTACTTCACTTTCATTTTGGTCCCTCATGTTGTCTTCCGTTAGAAAATGCTGACGTGGCCCGTTAGTTTTTATTTTCTTCAAGGGAATGGTCACCAAACTTTTAAAATACTTTCATTTTGGTCATCAAAATTTTTACTTTCATTGGAGTCACCCAACTTTTGTTTTACTTTAAAGCAACCCCATTGGTTTAAGAAAAAACTCTTTCAATGTATTAAAAAACAAAAGTAAGAAGTAGATTTTACGTTATGATTATTAGGGGTGTTAAAAAATACTCGACTCGGTTGACCCGGCCCACCAACCCGGACCTTTAAAAACTGAGTAATTCTTTAAAAAAAATGTTCTGACCCAAGTTTTTTTCCGGCTAGTTGGGTTGGGTCGGGTCTGGGCTGGGCCGAAAATTTTGTGTAGTCGGGTACCCGACCCGATACTTTTAATATATTTAATTTTTTTAGTTTTAAATTATATTTTTATTTTAGGTTCCGTAATATTTTTACCCTCAAATTAAATTTAAATTCTCCAATTTTTTACCTGGTACGTAAATTAATGCTTAGATTCACATTTTTTGAAAAATGAAACTAGTTTTGTAATTGGTTTGCTTTAATTTTTGTTTCCTGCACAAGTGGATTTAAATGTTTTTTTGTTACCCTTTCGGTTTCTAGGCTTCACATTGACTAATTCGGATTATCCCGTGTTGCACAACCTAATTTTGATGGGTGAGTTTCCCGGTGAGAACTTTCTGTATATACAACGCCTCAAACTTAAGACATGCTTAAGCAGAACCAAGTTGCTTACCACTTGGACCAACCCTGTTGGTTTTGGATTTAAATGCTTTTGATAATTACTTATTATATTAAAAGTACCGGGTCGGTACCTGGCTACACAAAATTTTCATCCCAGACCCGACCCAACTACCTGAAAAAATTTCGGGTCGAGGCATTTTTTTAAAGAATTACCCGGTTTTTAAAGGTTCGGGTCGGCGGGCCGGGTCAACCGGGTCGGGTATTTTTTTAACGCCCCTAATAATCATAAGGTAAAATCTACTCCTTACTTTTGTTTTTTTTTAATACATTGAAATAATTTTTTCTTAAACCAATGGGGTTGCTTTAAAGTAAAACAAAAGTTGAGTGACTCCAATAAAAGTTTTAAAACTCTAGTGACCAAAATGAAAGCATTTTAAAAGTTTGGTGACCATTTATATAGTTTACCCTTGAAGAAAATGAAAACTAACGGGCCACGTCAGCATTTTCTAACGGAAGGTAACGGGAGGGACCAAAATGAAAGCAAAGTAAAAGTTGAGGGACCAAAATAAAAGTAAAATAAAAGTTGAGTGATCCTAATAAAATTTTTAAAAGCTTAGTGACCAAAATGAACACGCCCTAAAAGTTCGGTGACCATTGATGTACTTTACTCTTATTATTTTTTAGTTATCAACTTCTTAAATGTGTGTTTTCAATCTCTAGATTTTTTTTCATTTATTTTTTGAATTAATTTGTCCCAACTTATTTTTATTTATGTGATGGTGTGATATATATATATATATCATTAAAATGTTATGTATAATTTGAGAAGTACTATACATTTTCTATTTTTTTGTCTTTTGTATCGTATTATTTTTAAAAGTAAATATTATCAAATTATTTAATGAAATTAATCGACATAATTATATTTTAAGTAAATATATATTTGAGACTAAAAATTAAATTATAATTAAGAAACTAATTCGGTCAAAAGCATATTGGTACTTAGATTTTTTTATAAAATTTAACCTTTATATTTCAAGCTACTATTCGACAGGGTCGCTCCTGAGCTTGGATGGAAGTGCTGTGGAGGAAAAGGTTGCAGATCCGGCAACCATAAACTAAACCAAACCAGAGGATTTCTTATATGGCGCAGCCAACTCTATCCACCAAGTTTAGATCAACAGGTTAGGTCATCTTCATACTCTCTGGGAGTCTTGAGGGCAAAATCCTCAAATTCTGAAAACGGATATTGAGGACGACCGTAACAGTAGTAGTCGTCTACCAATGAAATGTTGAGGACGAGCGGGCAAGGGTGGAAGAAATTCTGAATACTCGGTTTTAGCTCGAAACATGATTTGTGAAGGAAAAACTTACATTTGGAGCAACTGTATATGGTGCCGGATAAACGTTCCTTGCATCCGTTTTCAAAATATCTGTTGATTTCCCTTCCTGATGCGGGACAAAGGGTGTTCATGGAGGAAATTTGTAACACCCTCAAATTAATTAAATAGTTAAAGCTATAAATATGTAAGAAATTGTATAAAAAAAATATGCAACTAAAGGGGATTGAACCCTTGACCTTTAGTAATATAGGCCTGCATCTAAACCAGTTGGGCTAATTGATTTCTTTGTTAGAATAGGCTAAGAAAACTCTTTTGAGCTAAACCTCTTCGGGTAATAATAATAAATAAATAAACCAAGTCTGATATATTATCAACTACCCCTCTTTATCGTAAAATTAATGCCCCACTTGTCTAAGAATCTAGAACCTTCATCCTCTCATAACCGTTCATCTCCCACCACCGACCGTCCACCTGATCTCCTCCACCGCTCGTCGGTGTTGTGCACCGCCACTGACAACGTGGCCGGCTCCCCCTCGTGACCACACCCCTGGCCACCACGCGCAAATATGGGCCACCATTTGCCGTTAATCTCCGATTGAAGGCTGACGGAAAACCAAAAGCCTCCCTTCAATTTTCGGTGTGATTTTCGACTGCATTTCCCGTCCGATCAAGACGCCAAGGCCACCGTTGCACTCCCCGTCGCGTAGTGAGCAAAACCATGCCTGTTGATCGATCGTCCGTCGTTGTTGGAGCCGTCGTCGGGACTACGTCGGTTTTGGTTTCTATTTCCATTTCGGGGTAAGTTTGGTAAGATTTCCAACTTTAAATCGAGTTTTTGCAAGATTATGTTGAGGAAATGGCATTTTTTGGCATCGCCCGGTGTTTTCCGGCCATTTTAGGCCGCGCGTGGGCCTCACGCGCCGTCCGGGGCGATTTTCGGCCGCCCAGGACGGTGGTCGTTGAACCGGCCGGCTCAGACGGTCTGACCCTCGAACCGATCCACCCAAACTCAACCCGACCGAGTCAACCGAGTCAAACAAGTAGACCCGACCCGTTGACCGACCCGTTGACCGACCCGACCCGACCCGTTGACCAAGTCAACTCACCCGAGTTAACCCAGTGAGTCAACTCGTTGAGTCAACCCGGTCAACCAGTGACGTCAGCATGACGTCAGCGTTGACTTTGACATCAGCGTTGACCGTTGACCTGCCCGTTGACCGTTGACCTGCCCGTTGACCGTTGACTTTGACCAAAAAGTCAAAAATTCCAGAAAAGTCCTATTTTATGTTTTTCAACGTCCTGAGTCCGATTTTGAAGCCCGTTTCGTGAAATTCTAACCCGAAAGCCTCCAAATTGGACCTTGAACTCAAGTCTGCTTATGTATTTTTAATAATCAATTGTGGGCAATGTGATTAAGGACTGAAATTGGATTTTTGTGCGATTGAAGGTTTTCAAAGTTCCTTGTATTCGGGATGTAGATGACGTCACATTCGGGTTCGAGAGTGATCGAACGGAGTTTAATGGTCGACCGATATAGCAAGTATTAAAGGTAATACACTACTACCTCTTGTATGTTTTGAGAACATGTTGGTATTTGTTAATGCATGCATGAAAATGATAAGGAGTGATGTTAGCCCTACTTAAGTCAAACTAAATATGAAATTGAGTATGATAATTTAGATAAGACCGAAATGTTTGAACGAGGAAGCTAATAAAATTGAAGTATCTGTAGTTCATTAAATAATTAATGAGGCAGCTAATCTCCAATTTCGAGCATTAGTGTGAAATGTTTAAATGAGAAAGATACCTGGACATAAAATTACGAAAATGCCCTTGAGATATGAGAATGACTAAAATACCCTTCGAATTGAAAGAGGTCTAGAAATCTACAGTGGATATGGTAAATCAACTCGATTCATCGGGGAACCTCGATCTACTGGTAAGATATGGTAATAAGATTTAAACCTTCGAGATTGTAAGGTGTTAGACTTCCTTGAATTTAGAATGAATTTCTGAATATATTTATATTTACGAGAAACTATTCGTACCTCTAAATTGATCAAGCGACTCAAATACTGAATTGATCATAATGACTAAAAGTATTGGAAATACAATCATGGTTAATTCAATTGGAAGGGTCGTATCGACCAAAAAGGCTAAAGTATCATCAGATACCGAGGTTTGCAAATTAACTAGAGTGATGGATATCCTGAGTTTCAGAATGACTGAAATACCCCTTTGACTGGATAAGGAAATTGCCTTCGATAAAATTCTAGATATGCCAATAAAGCTGAAAATGACTGAAATGCCCCTATGGGTTGAAGCATGACTTACGTACGTCAATCACTCTTGATATTAATGTAAGGCTAGAAGTTTCTCCGCACAGAGTATAAGTTTGACTACTTCGTGGAAAATCTTGTGCTGAAAAATGAAAGCAATCGTTCAGATATACGATACCGTTGGGTGCATCAGAAGCGTTGGTTAGTACTGCAAGGTTGGAATATGTTAGTTCGAATGGTTTTGGAGGCTCGATAAACTTCTAGAAATCTTAAATATTGCAAATCGTTATTTCTTCATTATTGGGCTAAATTACAAATCACCTCTGATAGTTAAATGACCAAAATGCCCTCGTTGGCCCAAGTAATCGAAATAGCCCTGAATGTATATGATATCATGAAAGATCTTGACGTAGAAATCCCTAAATGCCTGGTTGGAAACTTGATGAGCAAAATAGAATTTCTAAGCCACTGTTTACGTCATGTTGGTATAAATTACCAAAATGTCGTGTATGACAAAATGACCATAATGCCCCTGGTAGGCTTAAATGGCTAAATCACTCATGATATGCCTAAACTCTCAAGATCTTGACGTATCATCTCCTGACTATCTGGTTTGAATCGTTAGTACAAACCCCTCTTTTAATTGGGATCTTGTTTCAAAGATCTGTTCAATTGTCAAAAGTTAATATGTTCTCTTCCGTAAATGTCAAGCATCTCCAAAGAAATAAACTATTCCACCTAGTGTGTTCCATGTGTGCTACACGACTGTTTTTACATACTGATTTACATGTTATAATATCGATTATGTGCACATGATAGAATACCTGAACTCACATGAACATGACATGTTTTATAATTAAACATGACCGTACTGTATTCTTGATATATACATATGTACATGATATGACCAACATGCTATACAGATAATGTATTACTAAAAATACAGCTATTGATTAACCGAACTATTACATAGATTGTTACTGGGGTACTTGGGATAGAATATGAAGAGACCGTAGGTTCAGCCCTGATCCAGCTGGTAATTCCTTTACCGTTACAGGTTCCTATGCTTCGGCTAGGGTAATACCTACCATACCGTACCGTTCCTAAGGTAATCCCTTAGGATGGCACCTATGCCCAATGGGCACTGGTTAACGCCTTTGACGCAGTTTTGGGGAAACTGCCTCTTGGAGAATATGGTTGGAGGGTAGATAAAAGATTAAACCGAACCGTATTGTTACTTGAACTTTATATCTTTGAACTAGAAATGTATATTATATCGTTGTTGTACATGTTTTACTTGCACTGTTGGAACACACTAGAAACCGAACTCTCTAATTCCACCACCGTACATTATTAGCCTATAATTTCCGTCTAATTCTCGATATTGAATAAAGAACAAGTATCGTTATTCTCAAGTATAACGTTACCTTGAAATATCAAAAAAGAAAGAAAGACAGTTACTGCGCGGAACATCATGGAAATGTTATGCCTACCATATATCTGCATGAGCTTATAACATCTTTTGGTAGTTTTGTATTACTGAGCTTTTCCAAGCTCACGTTGTTTTTACCATCGCAGGTTAAAGGAATATATCATGGTATAACGTTTGACATCAGTGTTCGGAGTTCTCTCGGCGTTGCTTTTGGAGTACGGTACCGACATAGTTAGTGGGCATGCATAACATTATTGTTTTATGATAGAGTTTGTAAAACACTTTTTGAAATATCTGTTATATGTTTAAATAAGTTTTTGAAAGAGCATTTTCAACAAAAGTTACCGTTATAATTTAATATGTGTTTTTCAGAGGAAATGTTTTTACGTGTATTTTTACCGTGGGTCGCTCTTGTGACCCTAATGTGACTTCCTAGGATTCGTCGTAACGCATAGGCGGGTCTAGGGGTTACAAAATTCAATATGAAACTGCATATTAAAAGAAACAAAAAACTGCATTCAATATGAAGATTTCTGCAATGCAAAGCATTGCAGATTTGTGAGTTCACAACAACACTAAATTCAAACTTTCAGCTTCGGTTAACCTCGAAGCAAATAGAAATCATATATTGGATGAAAAAATCCAGAAGATAATATTTTTCTGACAAAAAGATGAAGGAAAGATATCTAATGGTACAGAACCTGACCACCCATGTTTTAAGGGCTATAAGTATACGGTAACAAATCTAGACCTTCGTCTGGTAGCAAAGGAGAACATTGGGGCTTGGCTGACATAAAGACCCGTTAAAGAAACAATTACAGTCCAGGGGAAATCATAGTTCTCTGGTAAGCCTCACTGTCTTTTCTCTGAGAAATGCAACATCGGTATCTGGTATAGTCAGCAGATGATGATTTGAATCGTCTTCCTCGCTCTCTGCTGTTATAGATGTTGCAGCAGAATCTAATCTCTCATCATCTGCATCAAAAAAATATCTTGATAAAAAATATACAAAATAGAACCCTGATTCCTGACCAGAAACCAAAATTTAAACATATATGCATGCATATACCGACGATTTATCCCATTCCAAATATAAAAATATTGCACATAATTGTTACAGCTCTAGTTGCAGAACAGCTCCATTGTTTTCAGAATCAGAAAACTATTTGCAAATGCATTGTCAGAATTCATAATGAAAGTTACAAGCTTCTGAACCATTTGGAAGCCAGAAATAAATTCATTCACTACAGCAGTAAGGATTAATAAGTATAAATTTGGTAAAAGTTCTAGATAAAACGATAAACTTTGAGACATGGTGGCCAGAAGAAGTTTACCAGAATATGCAGGATGATCAGGAAGATGTCGAACTGCATTAACCTGAATGTTTTCTGGAAGTAGACAGTTGCAGAATGAACCTGAAACTTAAAAAACTTCATTGATCAGATCGAATAATTGTGTGGAGCCGGGGACTACACAAACCATGGTTACATATCCTAGAAGTTAAGGCAATTAGGAGCTATAGTTAAGGCAATTATCTAAAGACATACTTTTATAACTATGCCGTATGAATATGCAATCTACCACAACCGGAAGACCTCTTGCAAAATAAACACATCTTCTCGGATGACATGAACAAGAAAACAGGCAGTTTTCTCACCTAGTCGAGCCAGCCTATTTACCCACCCAGGAATACGCTTTCCAGTGAGCTGCAGGCACACTTCATCAGTGAAATGGTTGCAATTCTTAGAAATCAAATGGTACATATCTCCATGGTATTTTTGCGAAAGCTGTTCCATAAATAACCGAAATTCTGAACGAGACATGTTAGTGCTGCCCAATAATACTGATCGCCTGAAGATGAAACCAGGACAACTTCTTGGTTCCACTTCAAACACTCCACTTGTAGGATACTCATGTGCTCCAAAGCCATACTCCAAACCATACACTGATTGGCAAATAAGACACAAAAAGGTTAATGGCACACAAAAAATAGCACGGAAAAGCGACTAAATAATGCCATAAATGTAAATATTTAAGTTACTATAACGTGGAAATAGCTTGCATGATTTGTTTAGAGACATTAATGAACCATTAGATCCTATTTTACCACATTATCTTTTTCAGGGAACCCCATCATATCCTACAATGCTTGTATGTCAATAGTTATGTATCGAATAACTAAAACTCCTGTCACAAACAAGCAATGCCAATCGACCAAATGCTCGAAAAGAATGAACAAATAAACATAAAGGATAAATTCTACCTTCAATACCGGAGTGGAAAATCCCAAGCCCGAGCCAGTAAAGATAGTTATTTATAGGTGTGAGATCATATACATTGAGATACAACAAAGCGTCATTGCTTCCCCCATTACTCTGCCCCCTTTTCACACTCAAATTTGATGGAAACAACCACATTATGCCCTTAAAATCTAACTTTGATTCCTCAATATATTTCACAAGCTCCTCATTCTCTGCAATAAACCAAGAAAACTAATATATGATGGATCGTACAAATAAGGAATCAAAGGTCATTTAGTGTACAATTAAGTCTCCGATATTTAGCATAATATCAAAAAAATTGAATGAAGCAGATAAATCCAGAAAGAAGTTTCCAAAAACCAAATTAGGTTACAAAGCAAGACAAACAAATAATAACAGCTTTTGAGTGTTGGGGTTTTTCCAACTTGGGAAGAAAACAAGTTCCCAAAATCACATTGAAAGACAGCAATATACAAAAGCAAATCAAATTGCAAACAATAAAACTAAACATAAAAGAAATCTTAAGGAAGAAGAAGAAGAAGAAGAGAGAGAGGTTGAAGCTTTTGAATTTACCTAAGAAGAAGAGGAAGCCAGAGAGCTTAAAGGTAACAACTTTTGGGGTAGAGATCAAAAACAGAAAGGGCTTTTTTTTGGTAACTCAAGTCCACCAACTCTCTTGTTTGTCTTTAGAATTTGGATGGATCAATGAAGCTTTTGCACAGATAAAGTGAAGTTGAAGATCAATTTGTTTGGTATAAATTGTAAAATAATTTAGAATTTAGAATTTAAAATCGTCCCTCTTTCGCTGTTTCTGTGCCTTTTGTTCTCTACTGTTTGACTTTAGGTTCCCAGAGATTTTAGTCAAAATCTTGTAGTTTTATTATTGAGTCGAGATCTAAAATCTAAAATCGAAATATCTAAACTTAATTCCAAATACTAAACTCTAAATTTCAATCATAAATCTTAAATTTTTACTTTATAATCTAGATCTCTAACTTTTAAATTTTAGATCCCTAAATTAACCCAATTGTAAAAGTTAAAGTTTCTAACATCGGTGTATGAGATTATAATCAAAAAATAAATATGTATTTTCATCATGTATTAAAGGATGAGTCTACTACGTGCGACGAACATTGTTGAACACTGCTAACGATGAACACCGCTGAACACCATTAATTTTTTTAATTTTAAAAATCTAAAGGACTAAAATTATAATTATAATTAGTTCTAAAAAAATAAAAATCAAATTTAATAAGTACTTTATAATATAGCCAACATTCTTAAACCCTAACAAAATCAATCTCTTAAAAAGAATAGAAATCAATTTAAAATTTTTTAATAGATTAAAATCAAATATACCCAACAAAAGCAAATATAACATCATTGCAACAAATAAATAAATTTTCCAACACTGCATCTTCAGAGTCGGAAATCCTAATAAAACAGCACCCTGGCATTTATTTCCTGCTTGTTATGCTTTTCTTGGGAAATTTAATCCCTTTTAGTTATAAAACTTGAAGCGATGTCCATTCAGTTTACCTAAGGATTGATAGCTTTCCTACTTGTTAGGGTTTAGGTTTAGGAAAGTTGGGTATATTTGATTTTAATCTATTAAAAAATTTTAAATTGATTTCTATTTTTTTTAAGAGATTGATTTTGTTAGGGTTTAGGAATGTTGGCTATATTTGATTCTAATCTATTAAAAAATATTATAAATTACCTAGTAAATTTGATTTTTATTTTTTAACAGATAATTTTAATTATAATTTTAGTCATTTAGATTTTTAAAATATTTTTAAAAAATTAATGGTGTTCAGTCGTGTTCATCGTTAGTGGTGTTCAACAATATTCGTCGAATGTTGTAGAATTTTCCTGTATTAAATTACTATCGTACTGTGATGGTCGTACTATAACATTTTTTAAAAATATTAAATTATAATATTATAAAATTGTTACATAGCGCCGTAACAGATAATATAATGTACTGCAACATATTTTTAAAAGGTATAACTACTGTGCGTCTCTTTTTCATTTCTTTTTTTTTTCACTTTCTCCTACTCTTATATTTTTTCTGCAACGATTATCTTCTTTTTAAAATTTTTAATATTTTTTAAGTTTTTCAAACTAATGGTGGTGGTTTTGGCCGTATATCGACAATGATTTTTTTTTATTTATTTGTTTTCTTTAATTTTGTTCGTTTTTTATTTTATATTCTGTTTTTCATCGGCTATTTTGGCATGTTCTTCATATGTCGCTTGGCATGTTCTTTGTCTGCTTCTATGGCACGTTGATATTTAAGACATCTACAATCTGGTGTATGTTACAGTTGAATCTTACCGTACAACATTGTGTGGGTTGGTTGTTCGTGGAGATAACCAAGACGTTTTTTTTTTGTTGATTGGAGTAATTCAATTATCTGCGCTCTTCCGTGAGCACTTCAAAATTTCGTTGTAGTGATAGATTTAAAAAACATTGATAAAAATTTTATAAGAAAATTTAAATTTACTATTCATGTTTGCATACTCTTTACTTTTTTACGTTTATTTTTAAATTTTAGGGTATACTTATTTGTGTATTTTTTTTATCATTATTTTAATAAAATTTAATGTTTGATTCAAAAAAGTATAACCACTAGTATGTGAAGAAGACACTTTTAATTGGATTTGGTTCATTCACAAGTCATAATCTAAGATTTAGTATTTTATCCACTAGATCGATTAATTGTTAAGACTATTTATAACATTATTTAATATTTAATTTAATAATTTTTTAACAAATTATATTTTTAATTTTAATCCTATATAAGAAAAAGGGGAGACTAATGAAGGAAGGGGTCTTCGAGCAAAATTTAGTTCTCTACTATAAACATGGTATGTTTTGATATGAATATGATTATATTTGATGTCCATAAATTGTTACTGTCACTCTTTTTTTACTACAGTAACTTTAAATTAGTAGTTAATATATGTTTATATAGATAAGTCAAAATAAGTGACACACATCGCTAAACACCACTCACATATTATATAGTTGAATACCATTAATTTTTAAATAATTTTAAATAATTATTAAAAATTTCAAAAGCTCGACATGTAATTAATCATATTTCAAAATAAAATTAGAAAAAATTATTCCATAAACCATTCTCACTATCTTATTTATGTCATACCCAATTAAATAAAACCACATCATTTTTATTTTCCACATGATATTTTCTTATAAAATTAAAAATACCCCAAAAATTTAACTTACGAATCAAGGGACAAAAATAAAATATAATGCTTTATTAAAGTTAACATATTAGAATTAATATATGAGATACGGTTTAATTTTATAAGAAAATATCACGTGGAAACTTGTCGTCAAACTATTGCACCACCGTTCATCCACCGTCGGCAGTCCGCCTTCATCCACTGTCCTTTGTCTAAACGATTGAAAATCCAACGTTGAAACTCATCGTCAATCTATTGCACCACCGTCCACTTGAAAATCCAAGGGTAAACTACAACGAAGGTCACTCTATTATATATAAGGTTACATTTGGGTCACTCAATTATTAAAAGTTACATCTGGGTCACTCAGTTATGGGTAAGGTTACATTTAGGTCACTCAATTATTAAAGGTTACATTTAGATCACTCAATTATGGGTAAAGTTACGTTTGGGTCACCCTTCATATTTTTAAAAAAAGTGCATCAATTTATGTATTAGATTAATTAATGATTTCAAATGAAGTACTCTAATGTTAACGAGGATATACACATGATTTCGTAGAAAAATGACTAAATTGATGTACTTTTTTAAATATAAAGGGTGACTCAAATGTAACTTTACCCATAATTGAGTGATCTAAATGTAACATTTAATAATTGGGTGACCCAAATGTAACCTTACCCATAATTGAGTGACCCAAATGTAACTTTTAATAATTGAATGACCCAAATGTAACATTACCTATAATTGAGTGACCTCTTTTGTAGTTTACCCAAAATCCAATGAAATGATCCTACCCCTTTACTAAGAACATCTATGATAGGAACCATATTTTGTCCTTTTTTTTTTCTGTGTTTTTCAAGTTATTGGTATTTCACACATACCCATGGATCATGCGGATAACTTGGATTTTTTAAGTTCGGTTGGTTAATTCGGTTTTAACCGAACAATGAACACATACTCAATTATGAGTAACGTTACATTTGGTCACTCAATTATGGGCAATGTTACATTTGGGCCACACTTCATATTTAAAAAAAGTATATCAATTTGTGTATTAGATTAATTCATGATTTCAAATGAAGTATTATAATGTTAACAAGAGTATACAAGTGATTTGGAAGAAAAAATGACTTAGTTAATGTACTTTTTTAAATATGAAGGGTGACTCAAACGTAACCTTACCCATAATTGAGTGAACTAAATGTAACATTACCCATAATTGAGTGGCTCAAATATAACCTTACCCATAGTTCAGTGACCCAAATGTAACTTTTAATAATTAGGTGATCTAAATATAATCTTATCCATAATTGAGTGACCTCCGTTGTAGTTTATCCAAAAAAACAACCCAAAGTAATATTTATCTTCTGGCTCTTGCAATCCAATATAAAAAAGGGAAAACTTGCAACAATACAGCTCAAAATGCGTTTTATGAGCAAGAATATCTGAACACAACAATTCAAGAAAGAAAAAAAAAACAAAGACGAAAAAGAGATAAACTGAGCAATGGAAGACTTTGAAGAGTACCCTTCTCTCATCACACAGTGTAATGTGGGTTCACGTCGATATCCAAACCCCTCAACTTTGCAAACGACTCCACTTTGCCTTTCAGTGTATGAATTTCCCTCAATCTGCACATCAAATAAGAATTAGTATCATAAAGGACATAATTATGTGCTATGTTACTCGAACTCGGGCACGAATACACGTATATCCGGTGCTTCGAATACCTTGCAATCTCGGCACGCCTTCTTGCTTCTTCTGCCATGACATTGATGTCTCTAAAAGTGTGCTTATCAGAGAAGATCTTCGAGTCCGAGGTAGACTGTAGGCCATGGAGTGTTCTCTGTTCAGCAGCCCATTTAGCCTCGCGCGCCTCTTTACCGAAGTCATTTTGTGTATTGAATGCGGTCTGAGAATAAACAGCCAAACCCCATATTTTGATCATATGTCAGCTTCAATGGAAACAGATGAATGTAGTGAGGAAAGTGTTTTGTATTTACTCTTTGGTTAAGCACAAGATCCCAGGCTCTTCCACTGAGTGCATATCGAACTCCGAACTTGATAGGGTCGAGCAATAAATAGGTTAAGATGTTGAAAATCCAAATAACACCGCACCATCCCCAACCAACAGCTCGGATTCCGGCAAATTTCCATGTTGCTTGAGCTGAAATAACAGTTGCTAGCTGCATATATAGATGAAAGCTTAATTGGCTTGTGATACTATAAAATATAAATCAATCCGGTGTTTTGAGCTTGCTTACGAGTTGAGCGATGATGAAAGCAGAGACGAGAAGAAGACCGGGCCGTTCGGTGAACGACCATCCTTGGGAACGAGTCACGAATATGAGAGCCTGGCTGATGGTGCTAACCTGCAGGTACACTGCAGATGATAACAGGTCGTTCAACCTCAATCTTTCGCTCTTTTGTGTAAGATCGAAGTTCTTTTTGCACAAGCTTCTTACTCCGAATTTGTCCTGAGGTACCATAGGAGAGAATAGTGTTCCATACATGTGATGCACTAGATGAAAAAAGAATATTATGCTAGCTAGATATCATATGAAACATTTGCATTTACCGGGAAGAAATCGGTTTCATAGGCTGCCCAGAAGAATAAGACAGTCATTAAGCCCAGGTAGCTGCCTAAGACAATGCCAGTGGCAAAGATTTCTTTGAGCTTCCAAGAGTCTGGAACTGGTGATGGCTTGACACGGTCTTTCGATATTGTCATAATGGTACCTGGAAAGAACAAAATCATCGATCCGTAAACAGAGAAAGAAGAAAGAAGGATCCTCCAACAAAAGGATTATTCACTTACCATCATTAAGAATGGCAATGATTAGGACCATGAAAGGAGGGAAATTCAACCTCCAGATTGTAGTGAGCAGCATGAACCCCAACTGCAAGAAAACCATTATAACATAAACATTGTGTTTTTCTTTTCCAGATCAAAAGGGAAAATAGCAAAAAGGATATCGAAAACTCACCACTATACGGATTGTAATAGATACTGCATATATCTGGAAGAAAAATGGAGAATAGAGTGTGAGAAACTTGGTATCAATGATGTTAATGTCACTTCCTTTGCTTATAAAATTAAATTCTCTTTTTCCTTTACCGTGTAGTTCTTCATTCTTTGAAAGATTGCACGGCTTGTTAAAACAGCACTAATGATCACACTCAGACCAGGTTCTGTCAAAACAATATCTGAAGCACTTCGAGCGGCATCGGTGGAATCTGCAACCGCAATCCCTATGTCTGCTATCTTCAATGCAGGGGCATCGTTGACACCATCCCCCGTCATTCCGACTATGTGCTTCTTAGCTTGTAATCTTTTCACAATCTCGTACTTATGCTCTACATTAAATATGGAATCAAATACATTAATATAAAGCATAACTGTTAGGCTCAGATATAATAGCAAAGATATTTACCTGGAAAAACTCCAGCAAATCCATCAGCATTCTCAATAAGTTCATCAATTGAAAAAGCTCCGATTTCTACATTCTTATGGTCACCAAGCAGAGATGATGAAGGATACATGTTTGTGCCCATTCCAAGCCTTCTTCCGGTCTCCTTACCAATTGCGAGTTGGTCACCTGGAACAAGATCACCAACAGCCAGCATTATGATTCCGAGATCAACATTTGACCCCAAAGAAAAAAGCTTAAACAGACATATTGCATACCTGTTATCATCTTAACACTGACACCGAGATCCAGGGCTCTTCGAATGGTCTCGGCACTGTCATGGCGGGGTGGATCAAAAAGGGGCAGGAGACCCACAAATTCCCATGGTCCACCAGGACTATCTTTTGTACCAGCAGGAACTTCCTGTAGAAAATAATTGCATTCTTTTTCATTAGCTCAATGAATGACTGATGATATTCAAGGATATTAAGAGTGATATCAAAAAGTTCTAATACCTGTCTAGCAACTCCAAGGGATCGAAGTCCACGTTCAGCATATTTATCGATTATGGAATGAACTTTGCTTCCAATATCTGATTTATTCCAGGCCAGATTGAGTATCTGCAAGTTGCATACAAAGGAGCCAATAGCTTATGAGTTTCAGACAACCTTAGTTGATGCTATGTCAGAAAAGAGAAAAATGTATTATTATCGGCATGGTGTATACCTGCTCTGGTGCACCTTTGCTGACTCTGTGCATCTTACCAGATTCATCAATGTATGTAAGGGCCGTTCTCTTGTCGGTTGGATTAAAGGGAAGGAAGTGCACCTCTGTGATTCCAGCCCGTGCCTTTCGATATGCAACAGAATGAACTCCATTTAATTCGAGATATGTACGTATGGAGAATATAAGAAATTGTAAGGATATTGAGAGTGTCATCATAAAACTCCCATTGGCAATTATATCGAAGGAAGAAGTAGAGAGTATTTTTAATTAAATAAGCTGTTTTACCTCTTTAGGATCAGCCAACATTGCAACAATTGCAGCATCTATAGCATCTTGATTCTCCAATCTCGAAGCTCTTGCCGCCATCAAAACAACCATATCCTTATCAACATTGTTGACAAAAACCTATGATGAAATTTGTTCATTTTAAGTTTAGACATTGTAGATGGAAAATTGATAGATCTCAAAGACAAAATGATCAAAACTCTAACCTCTATTAAACTTTTGTCCACTGTAAGCTTGTTAAGTGTCAATGTGCCTGTTTTATCACTGCAAAGAACATCCATCCCTGCCATTTCCTCAATGGCTGTCATTCTCTTTGTTATGGCACCCTGCTGTGATAAGCGATGAGAGCCAATGGCCATAGTGACAGAAAGCACGGTCGGCATAGCAATTGGGATACCACCAATAAGTATAACCAGCAAGTTATCGATACCAGTTCGATAAGACCTAGTTTGAGCTGCGTATATAACAATGAGTTCAATCACCATTCCAATGGCAATGGAGCATATGCAGAAGTTACCGATAGCAGTTAAGACCTGAAAATAATTATCCGTCAGTGCCTTGCTATGGAATGTAGGTAACTTCGGAATGAAGACTTAGATTAACACAATATGATCTTCAGCATCTATTAGAAACTATTATTAGATACTAAGAGCTCTGCAAATGAACCTTTTGAAAGTGCCCAATATGTGTTGTGTTTTCCACAAGATGAGCTGCCTTCCCAAAGAAAGTATGCACACCAGTTGCAATAACCACTGCTTCGATTTCGCCTTGTTTGCATGTTGAGCCCGAGTAAACTCCGTCCCCAGGATTTTTTGTCACCGGGAGTGACTCTCCTGTAAGAGCTGACTGCAAACAAAGATAAAAAAAAATACACATTACTTATACCAAAGGCTAGACTGTAGGGGTGTAAACGAGCCGAGTTGAGCTCGAGTAGTGCTAAGCTCGGCTCGGCTCGGCTCGTTAAGATTTCGAGTAGAGTTCGAGCTTGAGTAATTTCTAACGAGCTTGAGAAATCTGAGCTCGACTCGGCTCGTTTAGAACTCGAGTCGAGTTCGAGCTTGATTCGAGCCCAATCAAGTCAAGTGTTGACCGATCTTTGACCGCATTGGACTTGAATAACTCTTCATCTGTCACGTCTCATTTAAAGTCCTATGAAGAAAAAACTTTGATACACAACTTGTGTAAACTCAAGCTTGTTAATTTTAGGGTTTAGGGTGTTAGTTTAGGGTTTAGAGGTCTAGGTTGTTGGGTTTAGAATTTAGATTTTAGAGTTTAATATTTATGTTTAGGGTTTATATTTAGGGTTTTATGTTTAAGAATTTAGATCTTAAATTATAAAAAATAAAAATAAAATTAGTATATTATTTTTTTCGAGTAGCTCGTGAGCTTTTCGAGTCGAGTATCAAGTAGCTCGGCTCGGCTCGTCAAGAACTCGAGCCGAGTTTAAGCTCGAGTCGATTCCAATCGTGTCGAGCTTTGACCGAATCGAGCTCGTGTAAATCACAATCTGTCTCGTCTCATTTACAGCACTAGGCTAGAGTCCTAAAATTACTAAAACCACTCCTACAATGACCTATTCTATAGAACTTCCTTGCATTTTGATGTTAAGTTTTCTTTGGGTCATAATTTGATGTTAAGTTCATCACTGATTCAAAAAGCTATATGAGTATCTAAGTGTGCTTTAAAAAGGCAGAGGAATGCAAGCAAAGCCTGGAACCTGATCGATTTTCAATGGATCTCCTTGTAGTAAACGAGAATCGGCAGGAATAATGTCACCAAGTTTGATGCTGATAATATCTCCAGGAACCAACACTGAAGCGTCTTCCTCGCTCCATTTCCCATCGCGTAAAACCTTAGCTTTCGGAGCCAATCGAGCCATAAGAGCTGCAGCAGCATTTCCAGCATTGTTTTCCTCTATAAAACTGATTGTGGAGTTGATAACAAGCAGTCCTAGAATACCAAGCAAATCATGGTAATCTGTACTCTTTCCCTGCAACCAAAGAAGGCTTTAGCAAATAGCAATCAAAGGTGTGCTTAGATTTTCACTCATTTCGTGGGCTATCTCGACTTACCCCTCCATGTGCAAGACCGATGGCCATAATAGCGGCTGCTTCCATAACCCATGATAGAGGGTTCCACATAAATCCCAAGAATTTTAGTATCTTATTTTCCTGAAAATTGCAGACCAAAACTCAGTTTGATTGCATAATTAGGCCAAGATTTACAACAACAAAAGAAATGAAGATTTAAGTTACTTTTTTCTCTTCAAGTTTATTGTAACCAAAAAGCTCAAGCCTCGTCTGGACTTCATCAGAGGTCAAACCTTCTTTTGTGCATTTCAGCTTCTCAAAAACCTCTTCAACTGGGATGTTTTCCTGAAGGAACAACATTCATCATGTTACATTTCGTCTAACATTTGTCATGCATCTTTTTAAGACCAAACAATCAACTGTCCAAACAATTACGAATATCTATCTAAAGACCAAAAAAGAAGGTTTACCAGATCAACAATCTCCTTGTTAATGGCTTCAAGAGCAATGGTTGTTTTGTCCGCGTCCATTGCAGTTTCTGTTTTTTTTTTCTTCAGCTTCCAACCCTGAAAATCAAGTATAGTAAAGAACAATGAACAATCCATATGATCATTTCAGTTCCAAAAGAAAAACAAGGGAAATAATTCATGATCATTTCAAAGAAATACACAAGATTGTTTTGGTGTTCTAAACAAAAACACACATTTTGAAAAGGAGGAAAAGAAGTACTAGTACCTAGCAAGATGACATGAATGCAGGCAATGGAAGCCGGAGAATTGGGAGCGATGTTTGAGAAAAGAAGAAATGATATATATACAACTTAACACCAACGGAACAAACAAGATACTCAGCAATGGAATAGAGTAAAATAGAGAAATAAGCCAAAAGGGTGGAGACAATAAACATGCTTCTGCAACTCCGTCACCAGCATTTGCATGGCGAAGTAAACTAGTTGTTTCCAAAGACACGAGGTTGCTCACTTTGAGATGGTAATAATTGGTGAAATTGGACCTTCTTAAATAAAATAATGTATTTCTCGTCAATATCGAGAGTGGAGACTGGAGAGAGTCACTTTTTTCTTATTCGTCTTATATTTTAATTGATATAATTACAAATTTAATTCTTAATATTTATGCATTCTTTCTTTTAATTTTTAAATGCATATATACTTTTTAAAATTTTAAAAATAATATAGAAAAAGTCAAACTCAATATAGAAAAAAAAAGCATTCGAAAACAAAGGTATGGCCAAATGATTGATAAATCAAGTATTACACGGATTATTATCTTATACACAGGCGGTAAATTTTTTTTGTTTCTACGAACAACCTTAATTTTAGTGTTTATAGTTTTAGTGTATGGGTTTAGAATTTAAGGTTCATGGTTAGAATTTAGGATTTAGGGTTAGAATTTAAGGTTTATGGTTTAATCTTTAGGGTAATATGGTTATGGATTTAGGTTTTAACCTATAAAGCCTAAATTCTAACCCTAAACATGAAATTCTATTGACAACCCTTAAATTCAAAACTATTACACTTAAACTCCAAACCCTAAATACTAACCATAATCATTAAATCCTAAAATTAAAGCGTTTGTGCATGAAATAATTACCCTATTACATTTGTGGACCAAATTACTTATTCAAAGATTGAGAGAGACCGTCCTTGTTTATTCATACAAAACAAACATAAACTGACCATTCATTGTAGCATCGCCTGCAATTAAAATCAACCCCAACAACTTTTTTTTTATATATAAAAGAGAAAACCAAAAAAATAAAAATCGGTTTAGTTAACTTTTACCGGAACAGGCATTAGGCAACATAATAGATGTCTTAAAAGTTAAACCCACTGAAATTGGTCCCTTGAGAGGAGCTGTAAGCGTTATTTTTGTTAAAGTTTTTTTTAATTGAAAAATTTATGCGCTAAATGAGATTTGAACATGTAGCTTTTAGTATTAAAGGTAATTTCTAATCACTAAATTAACTTAATATGTTTTTTATTAGTTTTAATGGTCGATTCTTATCTCAAATTCGAGTTGGTTAAATTTAAATTAATTTTTGTTGAATTATCTCAACTTCATTTAATGTTTGTAGCTATTAATATTTTGTTTATTAAGATGAATTTTGATCATAGCCCCTCATATAATTATAACTTGTTATATAATATTCAATTTATCGATGGTGTAAATAATTATAAATTACCAATAATCAAACGTTAATTAACATGTATTTCAGAAAATAAAGGGCTACATAATAAAATGCTTAGAAAGAAAGAAAGAAAAAGAATTAAAGATATACCAAAGTTTTCTTAACTTATGTATGGTATCAACATTGTTGAAAATTAGTGATAAATAATATGGGAGAAAGGGAGATATTAACTGTCTTTTGTTTTCTAACAGTAAAAAAAAGAGAGACTAAGTCGTACTTTAATACGGAATTTGATATCCGTACGCAATTCGGCATTGGAAGTTTCATTTTACATACAAAGAACAAGGAACAGCTAGTTTATATATATTCGGCAGAATTGGGTTAATTAATAATTAATAATCAATTAGCCGGATTTCATATACCTCTTTTATCATTCCCCACAATCAGGCTGGCTGCTGTTTGGTTTCTAAGAAAATGTCCGACTTTACATGCAATCGTCCTTTTTGTTGCTTACAACCGAAACATGACAATCGGAAAATTACGAGAGATTGAATCATATGTTCAGCAAATTTCCCATAAATTCTATAGTGGAAAAGAGAAAACATTCTTGATTTGGCAAGTTTTACGGAAGAAATGGGTTCTTAATATTTGTTTTCCATCTCTTTTCAAACCAGCTTTTGGAGCTAAAAAGCAAGTTTAAGACCAAAAGCAATGAAAAATTTCGTGCAAAATGTATTTTTTAACTTAATTTGAAAAGTACTTTTCAAAAGTTGAAATTTCTAGCTTTTAACTTTTCCAAAAACAATTTTAAGTAAATTTATTTATATATCGTTTATATCATTAATCTTTTTATATTTTCAAAAAGAATGTCTTAAATACATATTTTATCTACTTAAAAGCACATTGATACTAATCACTCTTATTTTAAACCAAACAATTTAATTTTTAGTAGGGTAATAAATGAGATGAGACAGATCGCGAGCTACTCGAGTTCGACTCGGTTAAAGTTCGGACAACACCTGATTCGATAGGACTCAACTTGAGCTCGAACGCAGCTTGAGTTCTTAATGAGCCAAGCCGAACCACTCAATACTCAATTTAAAAAGTTCGCGAGCTACTCAAAAATATAATATACTAAATTGTGTGATTTTTAAAAATTAAAATGAACTAACTGGCGTAGTGGCTAAGGATGCTCATATTGCCCCATCTTCTATGGGTTCTAATCCCGATATTGGAATGTAATACCTCTCTATTTAATCAAATAATAATAATATGGTTCTAAATGAGACGAGACAAATTGCGAGTTATTCGAGTCCGACTCGGTCAATACTCTGACTTGAGTTCTTAATGAGCTGAGTCGAGCTCAACACTACTGGGCTCGACTCGAACTTGAACTTGGCTCGAGTTCATAACAAGTCGAATGGAGCTTAGCACTACTAGGGCTTGAGTCGACTCATTTACACCCTTAGTTCTTAGATCAAATGAGAAGGTATGTTGTATGAGTTTGTGAAACATGGATGGATCGAGAGGGGTGTTGGGACGCGATCACACTTTCTGAAAATTTTATATAACATGTACATGTTCTTTGTATTTTTATTGACCATCTAATTTAACATCTCTAACTTTCGGTTCGAATTTCAAAGGTTTAAAAGATCGATAGGTCACGCTTTCACGATTCGTATTCGTACTAAAAATCAGAATCAAACGAGTTTTTACCCTTTTGTTCCACGCGTGATTTCTGTTCTCGTTGAGCTTATCTTAAGACAACGAGAACAGAAATCTCGTGTGGAACAAAAAAATAAAACTCGTTTAATTCTGATTTTCAGTACGAATACGAATCGTGAAAATATGGTCTATCGGTCCTTTAGACCTTCAAAATTTAAAGTTAGAGATGTCAAAAAAAAAAATGAACCTGTGAAATAGTATCAGTGATAACCGGACACCAACCCGACTAATAGCTAAGGAAAGTAGTAGCAGGCTAGACCACAAATTGACAATTGGCTAATCAATTATATTGGTATGGCTTACAAGATGCCGAAGCCTATCTGTTTGTGAGAGAAGCACCGCATTGTAGGAAAGTAGGCCCATGCCCCCCTTGGTGACTCTGTGTCCATCGCTGCTGCCCAACACAAGACGGATTCTCAGCTTGGGGTTATAAGCTCACACTACAGATCTCGGGCAAAATAAAATTTCTAATATAACTCTTTGGGGTTAAATAAAAATTACATTTATTTTATTTACTTAATTAGACTTAGGGGAGTTTAAACTACCAGTTCGGTTAATAACCAAACTTAATAAACATTAACCAAATTAATTGAGTTTTAAACTTTTAACCATTACCCAAATCTAAATAGGGTAAATTATACCCCAAGGTCACCCAACTATGATCGTGTTCATGTTTTGGTCACAAAAATATTTTTTTCGGCAATACTGTCACTAACATTACGTTTTAATTCTATTTTGGTCACCGACCGTTTAAGTTTTAACGGAGTTGATGATGTGGACTGGTATAATAATAATTTTAGTCATCAAAACTTATACATTTAACCAATTAGGTCCTAATTCGAAATAGTCCATCAAATATTTGGGTCAAGTCATACATTTTTCATCCTATTTCTTCTTCCTCTCAAACACTCCTCTTTCCCCCTATGTTCTCTTCACAGATCATTCATCTCCCCTATCAAACCAATAAAATTCAAGTTGTCGCTAAAGTAGATCTTTACAGAAAAGATTTTTCAACTACATTCTACCAAAAAGATAGTAATTAGTAAATTTATAATAATAATAATAATAATAATAATAATAATAATAATAATAATAATAATAATAATAATAATAATAATAATATCACAAATTTCATCATGAGAAAACCAATCAATTACATCAAGATATAATAAAATTAAGAAATAAAAAATTTCAATAAACTTGAACAAAATATAAAGCATGCAAACAATACTTTACAAGATTTGGAATTGTTTTTATGTATTGGTTTGATAGGGAAGATGAATGATCAGCAAGGTGAACAAAAAGGGAAAAGAGGACTGTTGCAGGGGAAGAAGAAATAGGATGGGAAATTTATGGTTTAACCAAATATTTGATGGGTTGTTTCGAATCAAGATTTAATTTGTAAAATGTATAAATTTTGGAGATTAAAATTATAATTATACCAGTTTACGTCATCATCCGTTAAAATTTAAACTGCTTGTGACCAAAATGAAATTAAAACGTAACGTTAGTGACGATTTTGCCGTAAAAAATAGTTGGATGACCAAAACTGGAACACTGTCATAGTTGGGTTACCTTTGGTGTAGTTTACCCATCTAAATATTTACAAAATTAATTAACCGGATTAAAAAAATCAATTAATTCGGTAGATTTTGAATTAACCGATTTAAAAAGTTAATTCAAATAAAAAGAACTCAAACTTGGGCAATAATTTTAACAAGAAATAATTACATTACCATGACTAAACTTAAACAAAAGGTACAACCAAAGCACATTTAAATCTTAAAAATGACGATACACATTTAATAAATAAAATGGTTGTACTTGTACATGTTGACGTAACAAAATAGCAAAGTGATGTACATTACGCAAAATAGTGCGCAAAGGCAACAACAAACCGATGCGACAAAATGCAAATAATAGAAATCACAAACCAAAGATCCAAGACAATACAATTCAATTATTCAAAGATCCGAGGTCTTGTGTGTAGAAAATCTAAAAAAAATCATCTATTAAGGTTAAATGTACGATGTGAATCGGTCTAAATTAATTAAATAAAATTTTGAAAATCGGAAAGATAATAAAAAAAATTAAATAATATAAACTAACGGTTGAATTGTATGTTACAATTCATTAAGAAAAAAATGCTTACCCTTCAACTCACAGAAGCTCATGAATTGAGGATCAGCTTCCATCCATTCCAACAAGTGTCCAAAATATCCTAGTGATCAACAAGAAATATATAAAAATTGTAATTCTTAAATTAAAATAGATAAATATATTGTTTTTGATTTTATCAAACTCTTTTTGATGTCATTTCGTGTTGATAATTTTTAAATAAAATATTGAGTACACATACGGATTTGCACAATTTTAGGAATTAAAAGAACTCCTAAATTGATAAGTCAACATTTATTATACCAAATATAAACTTTGAAATAACGGTAAAAACTGATATAACTAACACATTTTTATATAACTTTGGATAAATTATATTATGGGTCATTCTCACCACGTTATTTATGAGACCAATCAATAAAAATTATTTATTTTATTAATTTTTTAAAGTCCACCTATATTTATTAATAGATAACTGTTGTAAATAAAATAAAGAAGAACAAGAATAAGAATAAGATGAACAAAGAGATGAGAGAAAGAGGGAGATTTCTATTATTCTCAAATATAGAATTGTATACAATGCCTTCAATGAATCATCTATTTATAGGCATAAGAAGTACATAATACATTAAACTCTAATTCATGGAGATAATATTCCTAATAATAAATAAATCAAACTCCTTTGATAAAGTTCTAATCATGATAAACATCCACATAGATAAATATTCATAACACTCTCCCTTGGATGTCTATGAAGATAATGTGCCTCGTTAAAACCTTACTAAGATAAAAACCCAGTGGGAGAAAAAAAATTCTTTAGTGAAGGAAAAAGAGTACACGCATCTTTGATACGCATAACTTGTTGCCTCATTAAAAACCTTACCAGGAAAACCCATTGGGACAAAACCTCGGTTAAGGGAAAAAGAGTGCAACGCGTATTTACTCCCCCTCATGAAAACATCACAGAAGATCTTTGAATGTTCATAATTTAATCTTGAATATCATTTTTCTAAAGATCGCGAGGGATGAAACTTTGGAGTAATATGTTCCATGATGTATCAACTTTCAAACTGAGATATACATCTTGCTTTATCTTCACACAAGATAGCTTTTATCATATCTTGTAAAAGTAAATCCACATATCTTTTGGATATGTTGGGTCAATAATCTTAGCCAAACACATTTTTTTTGGCTTGCCTCGTGCATAACAATTATTTCTACGACATTTGAGGAGGCATCAACGAATGTTTGAAGATCTAAATGTAATGATCTTTGTATATTCATAGATATTTCTTAACCAACTAATATATAGTGCTTCAAGACCAAGAAAAGATATAATTATCTTTATTCACATCCAACAATCTTACAACTATTGGGATACTCAATAGATATGTTCTATTCATATTGAATCTTCTTTAAGATTCTTTCAGCTTATGTCTATTCATAGACAAAAGAAATATATAAAAATGCTCGATCTTCAGGTCGAGATAAACTTGATGTCAAGATTCAAGTACTTGTATTGAAAGTACTTCATGAGTTTCCAATTTGAAGCTCTTTAGGAGTTCTAAAATTATCATAATGGATCTTGATCCAAACTCCTTTATAAAATACATAAGGAAATCTGATCATTCTTATAGTATTTTCTCAATTAGTATTCACTAAGGCGATTATACCAAATGCGCCAAAAATATTCATCAGACATGTTTAAATAAATTTCCTCAGAAATTTCCAAATGCTTATAGCATTTTAGATCCTTCAAGGATAAATATGGATCCACAAATAATTAGACGCATGTAAAATTTTCAAAACTGCCAAAGTAATTGCATCCACCATGAAGTAATTAAAACTTTTCATAAATCACAGTTTAAGTCGTATTTACGACTACTTATTTGTGCCTCACTTGCATTACACCTTTAGGTGTTTGGACTGGTGGTCCAAATACTTCTATTTTAGAAGTTCAAAGCGTCTTTCAACATTGGCCAATTCAATATCTATACTTCTGGATAGATTTTATAAAAGATCCTCGATTTCTTTCTTTACTTCTATAGAAGTATTTTATGTAAAATCGTTGTCGACAACTTTCCAATATTCTGGTTCCATTCTCGTAATGACATAACTCATCGAGATCTCTTCAAGATTTCAATCTTTATTCCAGGTACCTGAAACTCTTCAAGAGTTTTATTATTTGTTATGTCTTGGGTCTCTTCAGGAGCACCCGCCTCCAATATATGACCATCTCATATTACTTTCTATTTACGAGAGTTTTGATCATTGAAACCATTTCAACTATCATGCTTCAGGCATGATTTACATTATCTCGCCCTAACATGTACTTTAAACTTAGAGCATTTCAGCTGGTATATGAGACTTAATTACTCTCATTGGGTCAGTAAATATGTCTGGCAGTTGACATATAATAACATGAATTATCTTATGAACTTCTAGTTCATATACGAGGATCTAGAAAATGATAATTCATTTTCCTCTATCCAGCTGATTATTATCTCCCCCTGATGTTGAGAAAAATCATGTCATAAATGATTCTCCAATTAATGTTTAAGAATTTAAACATAAAAGGAGACTCGTACTCAATATATATTCTCAACCCTTTTATTTACCCATTTTGTGCGTTGTGGTGGAGCAATTCATATCGCACATTCAAAAATCACAAAATGGGAAATGTATGGTTTCTGACCAAAAACCAATCATAACGGGGAGTTTATTATAACTCGTTGGCTTGATGCGTATAAGTGTTGCTATATGGAAACACCATATAAATAATAACTCTTTTGTTCTCATAGTTTAACTATTAAATAAGAGGCATCCAATTGAAATTTTGCTAAACTATATTTTTCATAATCAATAGGCTTTGTAACAACTGATATAGCCTAAAATATAAATCCACTAGCTTTTCAAGACGAATAGTCTAACTGCATAATCTGAATATTTTTAGAATCAATCTCACAAACTTCTGGTTGTAAGTCGATAAAACAATGTAGATGCATCTACTAAAATCATATAAAACTTTCCACATTTGTGGATATATGGGCCCATATTTCGTTCAAATATGCAATACATACAGTCTCAACTTCAATACAAGAACTTTAAGTTCTAATTCTTTTGGTAAGTGGGATCATATATATCCTTTGAGAACAAACAACACAAGAACTTCAGGTTCTTTTAGTAAGTGGAATTTAATCAATTCCTTTAAGCAACACAAGAACTTCATGTTCTTTAATAAGTGGAATTTAATTCATTCCTTTGAGAATAAGCACCACAAGAACTACAGGTTCTTTTAATATATGTGCATGTAAATCTCAATAATTTCTGCACCATTGATCAGGATGGTCTAACCGATCATGCCAACTATATATATATGTGTGCATATATCTCTGAATTTGTAAACTCCTTGTTTACCATAACATGTAATTCAATCTCACTCGTACATGTCTAGTACGACCATTAAAATTGTTCCTTTAAATAGGAATATATTTAGCTCTTTCGGAGCTTTCAATTGAAATTATCTTTTGGTAGTAATATATAGCTCTTCTAGAGCTTTCAACTGACTTTTTGGCTACCAAAACTTATATCAATATTGGCTTATTTCAAATGTCAATTGATAACATATGTTATCTATAATTCCCAAAGGGGTAGTTTGCGAACTCATATTGCTCTCTTTATGACTTTGAGGAGTATAACGCACTGTGAATATGGAATAAAGTTCCATTTGACAATAACATATTTGCTCAACGAGAGCCTTTTGTGATATTAGTACTTCCGGATATAGTACTCACATTATTCCCTTGCATTTTAATCGAGAAATGCATAATTGTGCACCTTTCAAAATGTGCTTTGTTTCATTTACTTCAGGTAATGAAAATATGTACTTTGTATCATTCACTTCGAGGAATGAAAAATATAAAATATAGCACATCATATCAAGTCGATTATCTATCAGAGATAAACTTTCAAGTGCTCTTCCGAAGTATTGATATTTTAGTACTTTGAGAAATACTACTCATATTTTCTCTTGCATTTAAATGGGAAAATTATTTCTTATGCTTAAGTACAATATGAGTACTTGCATTATCTGCTAGGCATAAATAGCCACAATTCTAGGCATAAATAGCCACAATTCATTGTATAATCATATTCTTCAAATAATAAATTAACATAAAACGTAAATAAATAATATATGAAATAAATAAACATAAAGCAAACTAACATAAATAAATAATAAATAAAACGAATTAACATAAAAATAAAATAAATCAATTATTCCTATTAGAGGTTATAAGGGAAATAAAATAAATGGTAAATTATTCCCTTCAAAGGTTATGAGAAAATTAACAATATCCAATTGAGTTGGATCAATAACGCCATAAACAAATTTTGTTTATATTTTATTTCATTTATCATTCATGATTATGGATAAAGTCCATAATACTTTGGCGTTTGACAAGTACGAAATCAATGGTTTATAACATCACATTGGTAAAAGGATTTCACTTCCTTAGAATGATCTTTATCACTCTTTTCATCCTTATAACTTTGCTACCAGCGGGTAGAAGTATTCTTCATACGACTATATTTTTCATGTGTATATTCATAGTCTCGACCACGATCACTACTTTTAATGTGATTTTTTATTCATTCCATAATATAATCTCACATTCACTTCAAGGAATGGAGTAGAGCCAGTGGGCCTTTAAAACCTTTTTCACATATCCTTATCATAGAGAACAAAGATTTAATCCTCGTACGCGGCATTGTTAAACCTGTCCACAAGGTCCTTTAAAAACCTCCTTTGAGACCAGTAGCCTCGCAGAACGGGATGTCCAGCCAATTATACTTGGATTATATCGAAATTATGTCTCTAATTGAATAATGATTTACCATGTTTGCATTCACTTCAGGGAATGAAACAGATCAATAATTGCATGGAATAAACATCATGCTTGCATTCACTTCAGGGAATGCCCCATTATTGATAATTGCATGGAATAAACATCATGCTTGCATTCACTTCAGGGAATGCCCCATCATTGATAATCGCATGGAATAAACATCATGCTTTGCATTCACTTCAAGGAATGCCTCCCATAAAACTTTTTGGATCAAGAAGAATTTTCGTAACTTGAAATTGGGAGAAGTCTATGGTCGAGTTTTTCGACAAAGAAGAAAAATTGCTTTCGAGCAACTATAGACTTTATAACAATCTTTTTATAGATTGAAATTCACCATGATTTATCGCACATTAAAATCATAATTTAAAGAATAAAAAAAATAAAATAAGAATTTACCGATATTAGTTTTCCTCTCGAGGAAAATGGAGACGTAGCAAATGACCAAAACATCTTCTCATAATGTCGTGTCTCTTTCCAAGTCATTTAAATACATGTAAAACTCAATACATGGTTAAAATATCAATATCATCAAATAAAATAATATAAACACATATTGATATTAATACAAAGTTCAACCATTGTGTCAAAAATAAACATATATGAAACCATAATAATAAGATCTATATGTATGGGCTGAATTGAATATATTAGAAATCAGAGGATCTATGTCATAATTCTCTCTTTAAAAAAAAAACTAAACCAACAAAGGTATTTCATTAATGTACAGATCTTTGTTACTAAAAAAAAATCTTAAACCTAGAATACGTATTTTAATTAATTTATATGAAAAACTACCATAGTTCTACGTACATAACTTTGTTATTCATAATTATAAAGTATAGTCAGTAAATCGAACATGCTTTACATGCACCATCATCAAACTTCATGAATTTTCAAATATACAAACACAAATAATAATAATTAAGTATGAAAAGCATAAGCAGTTGAGTACCAAAGATGAAAACCCACAAATACTTTCGCTTAACAAACCTTAATCGATTCCATCGTTCCCTCTTCGTCTCTGTCGATTCGTCTTTTGGTTTGTGAGAAGCCACAAATTTATCTCTTTCCAATGTTCGAATAAAATCAAACATACTTCCAAAATTTTCAAAAAAAATTTAAAACAAAATTAAAACATAAAGAGAAAGACAATCGGTAACTAAAAAAATAAGGAGAGAAAAAAAACTTATCTTTGGTTTATTCTATAATCGAATTCTTCCCGGTAACTTCTTTTGAATTATAACGATGAAGACCTCAGTTGATTAGAGTCTCGTGCTGATAACGTGTTGTAAATAAAATAAAGAAGAACAAGAATAAGATGAACAAAGAGATGAGAGAAAGAGGGAGATTTGTATTATTCTCAAATATAGAATTGTATACAATGCCTTCAATGAATCATCTATTTATAGGCATAAGAAGTACATAATACATTAAACTCTAATTCATGGAGATAATATTCCTAATAATAAATAAATCAAACTCCTTTGATAAAGTTCTAATCATGATAGACATCCACATAGATAAATATTCATAACAATAACCAAACTCGTTTTCATGTGTAGTTTTAGTATTTATCCCTATAATATTCTATATACTTATAAAACGGAATGAGTCAGGCCCGAGCCGTTAATGTTAGAATCCAGGCCTAACCCATATATTAAACATACCTATTTAGTCCATCTTGCGAGCATGATATTTTTGCCCAACCCTCCATACTTTTAGACAAATTTCAGGCTTGGACAGATAGTTCGTCCCTTGAACGGTCTATGACTAAGTAAAGAAAGTTATGGGATACAAAATAAAATTTAAAGGTAAAATACACCATATACAACTGAACTTTAAGTATAATATTAATTATATCACTGAACTAAAAATCGATATTATTTTAGTATTAAATTTTAGTTTAGGCTTCAATTATATTATTTGGCTGTTAAAATTCATCAAACATCATCGCACGTTGACCGTTAAGATACGTCTATGTCATCAATTTTAATAGTCTAATGATATAATTGAAACCTAAACTAAAATCTAGTGCTAAAATAATGTCGATTTTTAGTTTAATAATATAATCGATAGTAAACTTAAAGTTTAATGGAATATAATGTAATTTACCCTAAAAACAATCCAAATCACCATTAATGAGAAATTAAATCCCAAAATATGATTAATACTTTTTATGTTTCTAAAATGCCCAAATAAATCCGTAGAGATGACATCCGACAGACGGCATTAGAAATATTCAAATGCCAAAATAGTAGTCAAAATAATCATAAATTAATTGTAATAAAACTATAAACCGCCACGAGATCCCGACACCTACATTAAAATAACATTTGGATTTTGCCTTTTTTCGTTGTAGTAAAATAAAATAAAAGTCAAATAAAGAGAGTGGTTAGTCCGTTTAAATTGCCTACCCTTTCAATAATCATATTGTTTAGGATTTCGTCTGGCTGAAAACACACATGATTGGACTTGGCTAAGGTGCGACATGTTGTTTCCTCAATCTCCCTAGTTTCCTTAGGTGATAGATAATCATGGTTGATGATATAGTTCTAAAAGTTAACTATAGCCTTGCCATCAGAGGAAATAACATCGTTCCTTTCCTTACCTTTTTCGGTAGTGACTTGTTTAGTTGGAGAAGAAATTTTTTCCTCATTGGTTTTGATAACCTTGTACCCTCAGGGGAGAAAACGAGGTATTCTTGGATTTGCTACCCTAATTCGTCAGGCTGTCCTTGTTGTTTTTTGTGTCCAGCGGAGAAGTGTTCCGGGAAGTGCTACCAGATGTATTGTTTCGGCGATGCTGGCTTGACAATCTTGTTGATTTTTTCTCCCAGGTTGGGGATGGTCTTAGCCAGGGACCAAATCTTTCAGAATTCTTGAATAGCCTGGTGTTATGCAAACATTCTTTTTCGCCATGGCCGATTCTACCACATTTGTAACAGAATTTGGGTAGACGTTCGTACTTGAAAGACACTTCAACATGCTTGTAATTTTGTTTGTTAAGCATGAATCCCATTCTCAAGGAATCTTCTACTCTGACAGCAACTCTCAAATTGAGTTGGCCATCCCACTTGACCTTGCTCTTTCCATCGAAATTAGATCCAAAGCATTTAGGGAATAAGTTCCCTATCTTCTTAATGTTTTCTTGAGTGGTAAGGGTTAAGAGGAGATTATGGATTTGGATCCAAAACTCTTTCAAGGAATAGTCAAGTTCCACAAATGCCACTTATGGTAGACACTCTTTGAGGATAAGAAGATGGTCCTGGACCGCCCATGATCTGTTTACTATTCCCAAGGATTCGAAGTCTGTCTTCCGGCGATTGAAAAACAAAGAGGAATATGTGTTGCCTAGGTCGTGACATTCCAGGTTAGGACATTTTCATGCTTTCCTAAGAATGACGTTCAAAGTGAAGTGTTTCGCAGCAGTATCAGAGATGATCTTACCTACAAGTGCTTGGTTCTTAATTGCGAAGTTAACTTCACCATCTTCATTTAAATCCAAAGATTCAAGGACGTCACTTTTCTCGCTTTCTATAGAAGACAAAAGTTGATGTGTGTGATCCGAGACAACATTTAAACCTTCCATGTCTTGTGGAGACATTAATGTCATTGTAAAGGTGGAAAGGTGGTTTAGGGTGGTAGATGGTTATGAGAAAAGAGAAGGGAAATGACCTTTTCGAGGGAAGAAGTTACTTGGTAGCTACAGTCTTTAAAGCGCAAGGAGGGGAGTAGAATTCAAGTCGAGAAATACTGATAATCGAAGACAACAAGAGCAATGACTCAAATCACTCAGCAAACTGGTAAAGCAAGGATCGCAGCCAGGACGAGAATGACTTCTACTATTGAAGATTCAACGCCCTTGAGAGTGCATTCTGCTATTTCCAAGTTGAGTTGGGACAAGTTTGCCCATAATGTAGCGGGGACCACAATTGGTATCTTTCGTTTGTGCTATTGTGATATCAAGTTTTAATTATAATTAGTTTAGCTTTTAATGTTGTACTCAATTTCAATTTTTTTAATAATTTCTATCTAGAGAAGGGGACGGAAAATTTACTCCTAGGCTTAAAGATATTTCTAGGATCATTAGATCCTATTTTTATCAAATTAGGATAAAAAATTTTATACTTTTCGGACTAGCACCATTACAGTGAACTCGTCGTAGAAGCATGACGAGTTCGAATAATTTTTTAAACTCGCCGTAAAACCACGACAAGTTCTAAAAAATTTTAAAAAAATTAGTGTTTTAACTTAATTAATCGCATTAATAGATAATTAGCAAATTCTAATTGCAGCTCACCGTGCATGTTAGGCGAGTTTAATTTTTTTCATTTTCGTCCTTTAGTAAAAAAGTTTCATTTTAAAAAATTTAATTAAAACTCGCTTTGCATACACGACGAGTTCCAATTAGGATTTGCTAATCATCCGTTAATGTGATTAATTAAGTTAAAACATGAAGAAATTTTTTTGGAACTTATCGTGATTCTACGGTGAGTTTCAAAAAATTAAAAAATAATATTTTATCGATCTCGCAGTGCTTTTACGGCGAGTTCATTGTAATGATGCTAGTCTGAGAAATATAAAATTTTGAGTGTTAGTTTGGTAATATTAGGATGTAACGGTGTTAGTTGTCTTTATGCTTTACTCCTAAAGGGTATTAAACTTCAACCTAGGAGAGAGAGAAAGATGTCAAATGAGAAGTTTTAACTACATACTCTAGAGTTTGTTGACTATATTCATTTTCACTATATATTAAGTGTTACGAAAATATAATACATTTATATAGGTAATTTATTTCATGTATGAGTAGTGAATTTATTTTTCTTACAAGCAGATTTTTAGGTTTGGTGTGTTTTTGTTTATAATTTAGGGTTCAATAATTTAGTATTTTTAAATTTTAGAATTTATAATTTTATATTTAGATTTAAGATTTAGAGTGTAATGTATATAGTCCCCTATATAGGACACATGAATATATTAGATGTCCGTTTGTTGAAAAATTATTCATGAAATAATCATATTTATATAAGCATTTTATTAATAATAATTTAATTGTCAATTATTTACATTTCGGGGTACCCACATGAGTGAGAATTACTCACCACTCACTACTAGTGATTGTGATTACTTTTATTTCCAAAAACAAAATCATAATTATCTTTGTAACTCTTACTAATAAACCAATAAAAGAAAATATAACAAATGTTAAATAATTTTTTTAAAATCTTATCCGAATTTAAGCTATGAATTTTAAGCCTTAAACACAAAAGCTCTAATTCTAATCATAAAATTCATAAACTACAAACTATAATTAATAAATTTTAATTTTAATTCGAAACGCTAAACACTAACTTTTAAATCTCACCTTACTATTTTTATCGGTTGAATTTGTTTAATTACTTCACTAAAAAATAAAGAGAATTAAGATTAATTTATTTAAGAAGAATTGATCCTATAATTCTAAATCTGACTTCATTTTCTTCAAGGGCGGGCCAAAATTTTCAAAGCCGGTTATTATTGCAAATAAATGACATTTCTTTTTTCAAAATAAAGCACATGCAAGTTTTGGCATTTCAATTTTTTTTTGTCTTTGTAAAAAAAATTATATATATATAGATTAATATCCTATACACTGACGGTGGAAACTTTTAGTTTCCACAAACGCCTTAGTTTTAGGGTATAGGGAATTAGTTTAGGGTATAGGGTTTAAGGGTTTAGGTGTAGGTGTCTAGAATTTAGGGATAGTTGTTTTAATTTAAAGATTAGGGTTACAATTTAGGGTTTATAGGTTAGGGTTTAATTTTTAGGGTAATATGGTGAGGATTTAGGTTTTAACCTATAAACCCTAAACCTTAAATTGAAACAACTATCCCTAAATTCTAACCCCCTACACCAAAACCCCTAAACCATATACCCTAAACTAACTCCCTATACCCTAAAATTAAGGCGTTTGTGGAAACTTTCAGTTTCCACCACCTGTGTATAGAATTTTTATCATATATATATATATATATATATATATTGTATTCAAAACGATGGACCAAGAGGTTCTCTTCATTTGAAATTGGAGACGAGAACCGCACTTTATATTAACTATGTCAACTTTCTTTTTTTGTTTTAAAGGAAATAACCTAGACTATTGTTCCCAAAATAAGTAATAATCTAGACAAGGAAGATAGAGAAAAAAAATTGGGAGGTCAAAGTTAAATTAAAAATTGTGGGGTCTACTTCTTGTTTCATAGGGTAAATTTATCAAACTTGATAACCATTAACTTATGGGTTAACTATACCATTGACCACCGAATTAATTAGAGATTTCTATTTTGACTATCGAACTAACGAACTCGTCAATCAGACCACCGAACTTATAAAATCAACCTATTTTGATCACCGCCGTTAAAAATCTAACGGTGGAGTGACAGAACTGCCACGTGGCAGCTAACGGGAAAATTTTAAAATTACACATTTGGTCCCTGCTATTTACACATTCTTTCAATTTAGTCCTAATTTTAAATTAATAAAATAATAAATTATTTAATTAGGTTGTGATACGTGTCAATACCTTATTGGAGGACTTTAATTATTTAGATTTAATTTTATTAATTTATTTTCTTCCTCCAATCAGGTGGTGACATGTGTCACCACCTATTTAGAGGAGAAAAACAAAGTTAAGCATACATGTCATCCAGAGGAATCAAACTTGGGTGGTGTAGGTGCAAATGCAGTGACTTAGCCACTGTACCAAGCACAATTTTGTGCTTTAAATCACCCAATCTAATATATACCTCTTATTGGTTTCTACATTTACAAGCCAAAAGCACAAACCCTAAACACTAATTTCACATATATAACCCTAAACCTTAAACCATAAATATTTCAAATTAATTTTACACTAAATATTTCAAATTAAATTCACATATGTAAGCCCTAAAGCCTAAACCATAAACATTAAACCCTAAATATTTCAAAATAATTTTACACTAAACATTTCAAATTAATTTCACATATATAAATCATAAACCCTAAACCCAAACCCTAAACTCTAAAGCCCAATTTGAAATATTTTGTGTGAAATTAATTTGAAATATTTATGGGTTAGGGTTTAAGGTTTATATATGTGAAATTAACTTGAAATGTTTAGTGTAAAATTAATTTGAAGTATTTAGGGTTTAAGGTTTAGGGTTTAGGTGTGTGAAATTAATTTGAAATAATTAGGGTTTGGGTTTAAGGTTTATATATGTGAAATTAATTTGAAATGTTTAGTGTAAAATTAATTGAAATATTTGATCTGAAATGTTTAGGGTTTGGGGTTTAGGGTTTATATATGTGAAATTAATCTGAAATGTTTAGTGTAAAATTAATTTGAAATATTTAGGGTATAAGGTTTAGGGTTATATATGTAAAATTAGTGTTTAGGGTTTGTACTTTTGGCTTATAAACGTAGAAACCAATAAGAGGTATATATTAGATTGGGTGATTTAAAGCACAAAATTGTGCTTGGTGCAGTGGCTAAGCCGCTGCATTTGCATTTACACCACCTAGGTTCGATTCCTTTGGATGACATGTATGCTTAACTTTGTTTTTCTCCTCTAAATAGGTGGTGACACGTGTCACCACCTGATTGGAGGAGGAAAATAAATTAATAAAATTAAATCTAAATAATTAAAGTCCTCTAATAAGGTATTGACACGTGTCACTACCTAATTAATAATTTATTATTTTATTAATTTAAAATTAGGACTAAATGGAAAGAATGTGTAAATAGCAGGGACCAAATGTGTAATTTTAAAATTTTCTCGTTATCTGCCACGTGATAGTTTCGTCACTCCACCGTTAGATTTTTAACGGTGGTGGTCAAAATAAGTTGATTTTATAAGTTCGGTGGTCTGATTGACGAGTTCGGTAGTTCGATGGTCAAAATAAGAATCCCCAATTAGTTCGGTGGTCAATGGTATAATTAAGCCTTAACTTAATCCTAATTTTGGGTGAATTTGGCCGGGCTAAAGTAGTACTTCAAGATCCATTACGCGTCGAAAGTCTTTTGTTCTTATTGGCATTTATTAGTTTTGCACAATTTTTTTTGTTTTTAAAAAAAAAATTGAAAAAGTTCAAGTATCTGAAATGACTTTCTAGATCCGTAGATTTATTAACATCAAATTTGTAAAAAAGAACAAGCATCATTGTATTGATTTTCGATTCTACAATTTTGAGGGACTAAAATATAATTTTATTATTATATTAATTTAAAAACTTTCATTTCCAAAAGGACTAAACTAAAAGTTATCATTTTTCGAGGGCTCGGCTCAGGCCCTGCCTACTATGATTGGGCATTTTTACATACATATCAGATTCGATCTAGAAGGTTGAATATCTTATTTTTTATCAGAAAAACAATGATTCGTATCCGATTCAGAAAAATTATATTTCAATTTTTGGATATCATAATTTTGATCGAATATCTAATTTTTTAAATTACTAGCAGTGACTTATTTTTCTAAAAAATAAACCAAAAATAATAACTACAAATAAATAATAAAATAATAGTAATAATAACAGTAATAGTAAATAATAAAAAATAGTAATATACGTGATAATGAAAATAATGAAAATGATAATAATAAATATAATAAAATAGAGAAAATATATTATATAAGAATTATAATAAATAAACATGCTAAGGAATAAAAGAAACAAAATAGAATTTGAAAATGTCAAATTAGCAAATAATTTTATGAAATTAGACTACAATCAAAAGAGAAGGACAAAAATAAAAATTAACTCTAATATAGTAAAAGGCCTTTTATTTTTTCGAAATTTTAGATAATCGTGAACGTAAAATAGTATGATTCATACCTTTCTTTTGGATATATGATCTGACTTTTCAAATCGAATCATCAGATAAATAGATTAAATATCTGAATTTTCATATTAAATCATCAGATTTTTTTATAACCCTACTGCCTGTCCCATGCAAGTTAATGACAATTATTTAATTTTTGCAGATGCTGATACAGTAAGAATCACGCAGAGCTTCAATTATTGAATGTTGAAAATTTGAAATTACAAGTTGAAACATCTCAATCTCTTTTGTTTTTGCTGACTTCACTAGTTGCATTGCTATCATGCATCCCTTTCCCCCATCTCACACAGATATGAATAAGATTTACTTGATCTGAAAAAATAAAAATTAATTTTTGAATTATTAGATAATCTAAAATTATAGTTGAAATTATTCACTTTTAGAGGCGGACCTCAATGGAGCAAGACTCCCCCAAGATTTGTTATAATTATTATTTGGCTTTTTAAAAATTTTAAAAATTTTAATTTGATCCCTTCAAAAATTTTAAAACTCTTATTAAGTATCAATTTTTTGAGTATTTTTAATTAAATCTCCTTTTAATTTTTTAAAAGTTCTCATTTGTTCATCTTTTGAAAAATTCTCGTTTAAACTTCTAAGAGTGCGTTTGGTTCTAGAGAATACAAAGCATTTTTATTTTTTTAGAAAATAGAAAATGTTGAAGAAAATATGTTTGGTTGTAAAAATTGAAAATGAATTTTAAAAAATGAAAACTGAAATTTCGAGAACATAAAAAAAATGTTTCACTATTTTATTGAAAATGTTTTAAAAAAGTGGAAAATATAAAAACAAGGGTTTTAAAATTTTCACTCTATTTAACCTGGGTTCTAATCTTTTTAATGCCAATTTTAGAATTTTAGTTTATTTAATCACATTTTATTTTTATTATAATAATATATTTAATAAGTATACTTTACTTTATTATTTAATGAGTAATTATTTGTTATTTTTATTTGACTTAAAGATCAAATTAGTCATCAACGAAAAATAAAAAATCAATTAATCCATTATTGATTTTTTGCATCCAATTGAACTCTTATTGGTCGTAGCACACTCAATTTAGTTCTTTTGTAACGGTTGGCCAAAATTTGACCATTAACTAATTAAAAACCAATAAATGAAAATGCGTGACACACTCTAAGAGTACTACGTCATTAAACCGTAAAAAATTTAAAAAGTATTTAAAATTTTTAAAAATATTTTCTAATTTGACCATTTATTGATTTTTTTATTTAAAAAATCATAGTATTGATTTTTTTAATTTGGTTTTTATTAATTTTTAATTCAAATCTCAAACCCCACTATTATCATTACTGTGAGAACTAGTATAGCTGGTAGATCCCCTATTCAGTCTTCCTCCAATCCATGCAAATCAAGTTTTTTCATTGGAATTACTAATTCGTAGGAAACAAACAAATCACGTGTTTTAAGAAGAAAATGGATGTTAAAACCTCGAGATGTCAGATTTAATTTCAACACATGAAAACTCCATAGTGTTTCAATGGATCCAAGTAAAGATGATAGTTGTGGAGGGAAAGTAATTATCAAACTATTTTAAAGTGGGTAGTTGTGGAGGGGTTAATTTTAAATATATAGTTTTAAATTTTTTAATATTTTCAAATGTATTACGTGTCATTATCTTCATGATTGTTTGTGAGTGTTGAATGAAGGAGGAAGGTTCTAGCTGAACTTAGTTGAGCCCTGCTGTTAGGGTTTGTTAGTTAGCAGCTGGAATGTAACTACTTGTAGTTGTGACTGTTAGATGTCGTTACCCTTCTCTTTTAGGAATAGACCTGGCTTCGAACAACAGGTACCAGATGGTTCGACGCTTGTGTGCAAGCTGAGCAAAGCTTTGTATGGGCTCAGGCAGGCGCCGCGTAACTGGTATTCGAAGCTTAAGGATCATCTGGTTGCAATTGGCTTCAAAGGTTCCAGGGCTGATAGCTCTCTGTTTGTTAAACATAATGAAGTTGGTATCACTTATGTGTTAGTATATGTCGATGACATTATAATAACAGGAAGCTTGGACAGTGATATTGAAGATGTAGTTGCACAACTTGGCAACAAATTCTCTCTTAAAGATTTAGGGTCACTTAATTTTTTTCTTGGGCATTGATGTGCGTCGTGTTGGTACTTCTATTTTGCTGAGCCAAAAGAAGTATGTGCTTGAGCTTCTTGATAAAGCTAAGATGAGAAATGCCACTCCAGTACCAACGCCAACGGTGGTTGGCTCCAAGCTCACACGTGAAGAAGCTGGGAGTGCTCTTGTCAATGCCACTGAATATAGAAGCCTCGTGGGAGCCTTGCTGTACGTGTGCCATACAAGGCCCGATATAGCCTATAGTGTGAATAAACTAGCACAGTTTATGCACACTCTATGTGAGCAACACATGATAGCTGTTAAATGTGTATTGAGGTATCTAAATGGGACAGTGGATTATGGACTGCTGTTTGCAGCTAACAATGAACCTTGCCAATTGGTCGCCTTTGCTGATGCTGATTGGGGAGGTTGTCCAGAGGATCGTCGCTCCATTTCCGGGAGTTGTGTCTATCTCGAAAGAAACTTGGTTACATGAAATTCTCACAAACAAAAGGTGGTGTCACGGTCGACAATTGAAGCGGAGTACCGGAGTCTTGTTGATGTAACATCTGAGGTCTCTTGGCTTGATGCTTTGCTGCAGGATATGGGAGTGCAACAAGAGAAGGTTCCTGTGGTTTGGAGTGATAACTCCAGTGCCATTGCCATTAGTGCTAATCCTGTGTATCACTCCAAGACGAAACACGTGGAGCTCGATGTTCATTTTGTTCGAGAGAAGGTGGCAGCTAACAAGTTGCAAGTTAACTACGTACCGGCGGCTGACCAAGTGGCGGATGGTTTCACTAAGCCTTTGTCTAAGTCATACTTTCAGCTCTTTCGACAAAGGTTAGGTGTATGTTCAATTGAAGAAGCAAAAAAAGGAAAAAGTAGGGAGCATGTTGAATGAAAGAGGAAGGTTCTAGCTGAACTTAGTTGAGCCCTACTGTTAGGGTTTGTTAGTTAGCAGCTGGAATGTAACTACTTGTAGTTGTGATTGTTAGATGCTGTTACCCTTCTCTTTTAGGAATAGAGCTGGCTATAAATAGCAATTCTCATTCTATGTACAAATCATCTTGAGGAAATATAATCAGTGGCTTTACAACAAACTTTCTCATTTCCTATAGTTTTACAGTGATCTTAATAGTGAGTTAACAATCAATTATAATGATCAACATTATGAGAGGGCTAAGTTGATCGCAATTTGAATTATGAGGGTCTGATTGATTGTAATTTGAATTATGAAAGCTAAATTGGGTATAAAAAATTTACAATGACTTAATTGATTTTTTTTTTATTTTTCATTGAAAACTAATTTGATCTTTAAGCCTTCTTATTTTGAAAAATTAGATACCAAACACATTTCCACTATTTTAATTTTTGAAAATAATTTTTCATTTCTATTAACTAAACATGTTTTCTAATTTTTAAAAACAGAAAATGAAAACTATTTTTTGAAAATGAAAAATGAAAAACAAAAATAAAAAATGTTTTTTAGAACTAAACGGACCCTAAATTTTTTAAAAAAATTAATTAAGCTCGCTCAAATTATTCTATCAAGATCCGCCCGTAATGACTTCTCTTTATTTTCCTTAATAATCTTATTTTTTTAACTTTTAATCTCCACCATAAATTTATATTTGTCAAATAGTCCAAAATTATTAATGTAAAACTTTTTAGTTTACGATATGTAAACGAATCTTATCTCTCTCAATCTCTATATATGAGTTAGGATTCACTTACATCAAGTCAAATACATAATATTTTACAATAATCAAGATAATTGACCGAGTATAAATTAATAGTTGAGATAATCATTTAATAATTGTAAATTAATGTAAAATACATAATATTTTACAATAATTAAGATAATTAACAGAGTATAAATCAATAGCTGAGATAATCATTTAATAATTATAAATTAATGTAAAATACATAATATTTTACAATAATTAAGATAATCGTTTAATAATTATAAATTAATGTAAAATTTTATTTATTTTATAACGATATACTTGCATATACTGACACATTAAGAAGCATGCAGAGCTTCAATTATTGAATGTTGAATTTTGAAATTACAAGTTGAAACATCACTATCTCTTCTGTTTGTTGCTGACTTCACTAGTTGAAATTACAAGTTGAATTTCATAAAATTGACGACCTATAAGATATCGGAGTCATTTTGGGGGATATATATCAAATTCTATTTTCTTATGTTCTTTCGGATTTTTTTATCCATAAAATTATATGTAAATTATATTTTAATGTGTAATGCCGTGCGTAAACTTTAGTTGATTCAATTTAATACATGCCATTTTAAATTTAATCTAGTTTTTTATAAATCACCAACCTTATTATTGTCTACATGATACTATTTTATATTTACTTATTATATACGTAAATAATTATAATTGTTCGATTTGAAAATAAGTAAATTTATGGTTTTCAAATATGTAAATTTAAAGTAAAATAAAATTTTAATGTGTATAATATAAATATTTTATGTATCAAAATGTATATTAATCTAATGTTTGTATGTAATTTTAATATTTATTTATTCTATACGGATGAGTATATAGTAAACGTCATATACCGATATGTATCACTAATTATATGTATTGATATGTACCACTAACTATTTTAATAATCTAAGGACATAAATCGTAATTATTCCTTTTTGAAAATAAAATATGTTAAAATAATTTTTGTGTCATTTTTTAGATTTTTTTTAATAAAAAGTTGAATTTAGAATTATATTTTTAAATAAAACTTTATTTTTGAATTAAAAATAAAAAAACTCGAAAAAGTAGCACAAAAGTGTTTTACATATTTTAATAAAAAAAATAATCACGCTTTAGGTTCTTCTGATTTTTAAATTATTAAAATAATTAATGATGCATATCAGTATATATAATTAGTGGTACATATCGGTACATAACGTATATTCTAGAATTTTTGTATTCTATACATAAATGTTGGTTTCATTATCAATATGACGCTATTTTATGTTTACTAAATTGATAGAATAGATTAATCAAAATATGGTGGTGTAGATAATAAACATCCATGATCCATTCAATTGTATAACGAAATTTAAAATTGGTATAATAGAATAATACAAAAATTAGTAGAGTAGATAATAAATCACCAAACACCATTATTGCTAAATTGGTAGAGTTATCTGTTTATAGATAATAAACACCATGCAAAAATAATTATAATTATTCATGTAAAAGTAAGTACATATAATATTATTTTTGAAATATGTTAAAATTGAATTAAAATTTCGTGTGCATGTCTGAACAAAAGCCAATTTTTATGTGTATAATTAGATGAAGATTAATGTATAAAATCATATATTAAATCCAAAATAGCATAATTTTTAGATTTATCTTTTTAACTAGGGATGGGCACGGGTCGGGTCGGGTTTTTGGCCCACCCGAACCCGACCCGAAACTAATTATCTTAAAACTGATCCCGACCCGATCCAATTCTTTAAAAAAACCCGACCCGGCCCGAAAATAAATATTCTAAACACGACCCCGACCTATAGAAAAAAATTAATTTTAGGGACCTAATTGTAAAAAAATAATTTTAAGAGACATAATTATAAAAAAAATAATTTTAAGGACTAAAATGTAAATAAAAAAATTAATTTTAAGGACCTAGTTATAAAAAAATATATAAAGAGGGGTATTATTACAAATATCCCTAAAAAATTTAAGGTAAAATTACACTATTAGTCTCGGGTCGGGTCGAGTAGAATTTTTTCATCCTAAAACCCAACCCCGACCCAACCCAACCCGAACTCAATTTTTTCATAAAAATACCCACTCCGATCGGGCCGGGTCGGGTCGGAACCCGTCAGGTCCGGGTGCCGTGTCCATCCCTATTTTTAACATACAATTTGATATAATGTCTATATTACCTAAATCTCTTAACATTTACAAATTAGAAGATATTGAATTTTTAAACATACTCGATCATTCAATCTCTCATCCTCTTATATATTATATCAACGATATATCAAATTAGCTGAACTCAATCGACCCAGATTTATTTTTTCTATACATTTTGGTGAAGTTGTAAATTTTATTGGAAAAAAAAACGATAACTATTTTTTGCTGTATATTTTATATTACTAAATTGGTTAATAAAGTTTGGAAATTGTAATTAATGAACCACAAAAACAAATATTTATAATAAACTCATATTTATGTACAGTCTCATCATTATTTAGATGACCGTGAGTTGGTGAAATCCCAACGGCGGATGAGGAGATAACGGCGATAACAGTGGCATGTTAAAAATCCCCTTCGTATCGTTATCCAAATCCAAAAACGACCTCCAATTTGACGGCGTCAAAGGTGCATCACCGTTATCTCTCGCTTTCGTCGCATCGTCGTCGTTTTCTCTCTTCATACTCTTAACTTGAGTTTGTTCCCCAGCGTCGCCGTCGTCTCTGCTCCGTTTCTTCTCTACGTTCACGGTGGTTACATCCAACCTCCCAACTTCGAGAGGGAAGTTAAGAATGGCTTTGGAGCCACGTAGCTTGAAAGCGGCTCGGTCGTAAGCCTTAGCGGCTTCTATGGCGGTGTCAAAGGTTCCCAACCAGATCCGTGCACCTTTCCGGGTAGGATCTCGGATCTCAGCTGCGAACTTCCCCCACGGCCTTTGTCGGACACCTCTGTAATGCTTACTTTTCTCTTCGGAATTTGAATTCTCCGGCTCTGCCTTGGTTAATTCCGGTTTACCGAAATGAATCCACTCCACTTTGTGCGGTAACGAGATTTTCAGCGACGGTTTCCGATTCTGAGAATTTGAACCCGAATTCGTAGAAGCTTGAGGTTTTACAGCAGAAAATTGAACGATTTGAGGTTTAACTTCAAAGTTAAAGACATTGGCGTTGGAGGAGAAGGGCTTAGGAGTCGTGAGATCAACAAATTGAGGTTTGGATTCAAATTCGAAACCTGGGAATTTGGGAGAGAACTTAAAGAAATCATCATCGTCATGGGAATCGGAGCTGGAAGTTTGAGAGTAGAACGACTGAGATGGAGAGGTGGAACTGGAAACCTCGGATTTTGATTCAATTTTCCATCGATTTTGAGTTGAAAAACTCCCCAATCCCACCGGAGAAAATTCATCCAGTAAATATTGTTCGATGTATTGAAGCGCACTGCTAGTTTCCATAACCAAAAGAAAGAACAAAAAACTAAGAATTTCAGAGACACAAAAGAAGAAAGAATAGTGAAGGATTCTTGAAATTGTGGGTTCGAATTGAGAGTGGAAAGGTATTTATAGGAGGTAAGGCAAGTTGAATTCGATGACTTTTTCAACGGAGTTTCGATGATGGTACAGCGAAGCAACCTGCCTGCAAAATGACAAACTGAGTGTGCTGTGTGCATAGCAGACGTTTATGTGGGTCGGGTCGGATAAGATCAAAATTTTATCTTATAAAATTCGGACATAATGATAAATTTAAACCTTATTTGAATATTTATAATTTATCCTAATTTTTTAATGTTGTTGACATGTCCATGTATAGTATTGTATACTCTATGAAATTTAAAACACAATTTTTTTATAATTTTAAATTATTTATTAATATAATATATAAGATATAATGTTATGTTAACATGAAGTACATGTCCATTAAAAGTTTTAATGTTTTTTGACAACATTTTGGTTAAAAAAACGATTTGCTTTTTTTTTTGAAAGGCTGATGATCAAATCTTACTAAAAAGTGAGGATATTAAAAATGTAAACGGTAAGGGTTTACTATTATGTCATGAATATCTTTTCAATCGAGTTTACTACATTCACAACAACAAGATTTGAATATATGATATTACCTAAAAGGCATAGTTTCTTATTCGACTAAATCAATAAGTAATTGATAAATAGATCTCTATTAGTATCCAAAATGAATTTTACCCTTTACAAACAGATAAATTATATCATGAGTCATTCCCGACATGTCATTTATGAGATCAACCAATAAAAATTATTTATCTCATTATTTTTATCACACCATCTTTTTACCAAGTGAATTTTTATTCATATTTACTGTAAATTAAATTTAAAAATAATTTTTACCAAGTGAAACTTCACTTGGTAAAAAAATGACATGAAAAAAAATAAAAAGATAAATAATTTTTATTAGTTAGTGTCATAAATAATGTGCAAGAATGACTCGTGATATAAATTCTCATAAAAATAATTCAACTCTTTTCCCCAAACATTTTTTTTAAATATTATCATTAAATATTCTTAATTTTTTTACAGAATAAGTTCAAATAGTTAACGTTGGTATTATCCAAAGATAACAAGTTGACATCAACTTAACGAATTTGTTAATTTTTTTGTTAGCTGATTTAGTCGGATTAAATTTAAAAGTTCAACGGTTAAAAGAAACGAGAATTTTGTAATTATTTTTTGAATAGTCTAAAGGTGATATCAATGGAATATATGTGCATAATTTTTCTTAACTCTTTGACAATGTACATATATCTTGTAAACATTGCGATTGGACCCAAGTCTCTAAAATGAACATCGTGTCATCATCCACTTTTTTACTGGCACAAATTGTTGGGATTCATGTGAATTTTGAAACTAAAATGACTTTTTTTTAAAGTTCGAGTGTAAAAAATATGATTTGGTCTAATCAAATATATAAAAATATAATAATAAAATGTGATTAATTTTGGACAATAACGTTAGATTCAAGGCTCGGCTGGTTTTTAAAACGAGATTTATCTATTTAATATAAACTTATTCTCCTAAGTACTATTTTTATACAAACCTAAACCTTATTAAGCATATAAGACAAAAATTTCAGGTTTACCCTAAATTTATTTATTTTAGTTTTAATAAATCATCTTCGCCAGATTCATTGAAAGAAGTAAGTAAATTAGGGGAGTTGGCGGCGGCCGGCGGTTAAGCAATTTTTTTGTTGTTGTTGTTGATAAATCGGTTAAGTAATTTCTAATTGAGATGATTAAATGTTCTGACATGTTTCGTTGCATTTCTTGATTGGTTACCAACATCTTACCGAGAGAGGCTGGCGGGGGCGGTTGTCCCTCTAAAAACTTAAAATTTTTATATAACTTTTTTTTTAATTTTTTTTATATATTTTTAACTTAAAATTCTGCGTTCGTCATTGTTCCCAACCTTAATAAAGGTTAAGATGTCATGTTCTGAGTTTTTGTTTTCGTATAAACTATATGTCAACTTTATTCATAATTTTAGTTTGAGGTAAATTACTTATTAACTTAATTATTTAGTTCGGTGATTGTAATATGTGATTCAAATCATTATTAAATTAATTATTTAATTCAGTATTTTAATGAGCGGTTTGAATGTATTACACTAAAATCTAACTAAAATGTTTTTAATAAGATTTGTTTTGAATTCAACGAGTGATCTCAATAGAAAAGCAAATAATGTTTATTTTAGGAGATCTAAGTTCAATCACTTTGTTTGCAAGGTGTGTGTGCATTGTCTAAGGGTTAAGAATATATATTAACCAAATTATCTGATATTATTATATATTAAATATTATATACATTACATCATTTATTTCTGATCACTGAATTTTTAAAAGTTATAAAATGATCAATAATTTTTTTAAAATGTTATAAAATTATCATTAAACCTTATCAAGTTAGTAGAAAATTATTATTAAATTTATTGAATTATTACAAAATGGTCATTAAATTTTTTAAAATTTATTAAAAATTTATAGTGTGCAATGAGTCAATGGCATTTTGTAATAGTTCGATAAGTTTAATGATTATTTTTAAACTTCTAAAAGTTTAGCGACTAAAAGTTTATAGAATAGTTTAGTGACCATTTGTGTAACTTACCCAAAATTTTATAAAAAAATTAGTTTATTTGAAAACCGAATGAATTAACCAAACTTTTTCGATTCAGTTAAAAATTTTCGGAGAAAATTGGATTGGTTAACAATTTAAAAAAAAACCAGTTAATGAGTTTTAGGTAGTTAAATTCGTTCGGTTAACCGAATTGACCAATTGAATACCCCTAATTGTTATTATAAAGTTAACATTGTATTAATTTAAAATTTTACAATTTTTGAATGGACTAACATAAAGTTATGGTGCTTGAGGAGACTATTGAATCACAAGATTTTCTTTAGGGTTTCGTATTTTTTAATGTGGAGATTTAGGGAAAAAGACGAGAAGTTAAAAGTGGAAAAAACGTAATAAGAATAGCGCGTGAAATGGGAGAGAAAAAAGAATCTGAGAATTTTATTAATGAAAATTAAAAATATTTAATTTACATGCACATGTATATATACTAATAATAAGACTAACTAACTAACTACTAAAAATGACAGATCAGCCAACTAATCAGCCTTGAGGATCTTGATAATTTTGATGGCCAGCCCTCAAGTTGGAGTATACAAATTTTGTAGACCTAACTTGAAAATAGAATCCTGAAAATAAAAAGATGACAAAGCTTTAATGAAACATCAGCAAGCTGATTATGTGAGGAAACAAGAAAAAGTTTAATTACTCCCAGTTGAACTTTTTCTCGGATCAAATGGTAGTCGATTTCAATGTGTTTTGTGCGTTCATGATGCACAAAATTTTCAGCAATCTTGATGGCAGATAAGTTATCACAATAAAAATTAGCAGAAGAAAGTTGAATTTTTAAATCAAAAAAAGATAAAAAAAGACACTAAACTTCACAAGTCACAGTTGCTAAGGCACGACATTCTACTTCACTAAATGAACGAGATATGGTTTGTTGTTTTTTAGATTTTCAATAAATTAAAGATTTGCCTAAGAAAACATAGAAACCTATTGTTGATCGACGAGAATCTGGGCAAGAAATCCAGTCAGAATCAGAAAATGCATGAATTATAAGGTATTGTCAGCAGGGAAACAAAGACCATGTCCGCCTTCAAGTATCTAAGGATTCTATGTGTAGCAGTTAAGTGAACAGTAGTAGGAGTAGATAAAAATTGAGATAGTTGTTGGACATCAAAAAAAATGTTCGGTCTAGTATTAGTAAGGTATAAAAGTTGCCAATTAGTTACCTATATGAAGTAATATCTCGTAAAGAATCACCATCAATTTTAGACAAGCATTTTGTAATAGCAATAGGATTAGAAACATGCTTCGAACTAAGGAAATCAGTCTCTTTTAAAAGTTCTAAAGTATATTTTATTTGGCATAAGTTAATAGCTTTTGTTGATCTAGCAATTTTAAAACTAAAGAAATATTTTAACTTGCCTAAATTTTTTATTTTAAAAGTATCATGAAAAAAAACTTTTAATAGAAACAATATGTTGAGATGAAGGACTAGCTAGGGTAATGTCATCCACGTAAACTGTTAAAACAATAAATTGAGAACTCTCACCTAAAGTGAAGAGACTAGAATCAGAAATAGATTGCTTAAATTCTTAGTTACTCAAAGCAATTGTCAGCCTTTCATTCCACTGCGTACTTACTTGTTTTAATCCATATAGACTTTTATTTAATTTGTAAATAAGACTATAATTTTTATCAAAAAAATCAGGTGGCAATTACATATAAACTTCCTCTTGCAAGAACTCATGCAAAAAAACATTATTTATATTTAGCTGTTGTAACTCCCAATTTTGAGCTGCAGCAATAGCCATTAAGGTTTTAATAGTTGTAATTTTAGCCACAAGACTAAAGGTATGGAGAAAGTCAACCCTAGATTGTTGTGTATATCCCTTTGCAACTAACCTAGCTTTATATCTATCAAGGGTGTCATCTGACTTAAGTTTGGTTTTAAAGACTTATTTGCACCCTATAGTGGTCTTTTCGGGAGGCAGATGAACTAAATCTCGTGTTTTATTATTTTTTTAGAGCTGAAATCTCTTCTTTCATTGCAGTTTTCCAGCAATCATGTAAAAGGGCTTGCTTATAGCTTTTAGGTTCACTTAGCAAACCTACATTATTAATAAAAAATTATGTTGTGCTGAAATGTTTGTATAAGAAAGAACCCGAGCAACATAATGTGGAGTAGTTCTTGTTTTAGGTATGCTAATCTTTGAACTTCTGTAGTAATTTTACTGCTCTAGAAGGTTTAGTAGACTGATGAGGTATTCTAGCAGAATTAGATTAATTTTCTACTAGAAGAGAATTAGTAAGCTGACCAGAATTACCACAGTTATCAAAGTTACCAGAATTATCAATATTATCATAACCAACACCACAGTTATCAAAATTTTCAGCAAAATGTTTTAAAAAAAATTAGAACCAACAACATCATCACAATTAAAATTTTGAATTGGTTCAGCATCATCATTTAAGCCTGAATTATGACAATTAGGTAAAACAATAGTTTCAGCAAAAGAAATTTGCTTAAAAGGAAAGACATCTTCAGAAAAAAATCACATCTCTAGATACAAAAATAATTTTAATTTTTAAGTTATATAATTTATATCCTTTTACATTCTTTAAAAAAATTTAAGAATACACATTTAGCAGCTTTAGGATGCATCTTAGTCTTAACCTTGGGTAGTAAAGAAGCATAAGCAAGACAACCTTTGATTCTAAGTTGGGCATATTTAGGCTTAGACAGAAATAGTTCTTCAAAGTGAGTTTTATTGCCAAGGATAGGGGTAGGAGTAATGCTTATTAATAAGGCAGCATGTAAAATGCAGTCCATCCAGAAAAGCAAAGGCAAAACAGGTTGAATTCTTAATGCCCTATCAATATTTAATAATTGTTGATGTTTCCTTTCAACTATATTGTTTTGTTATGGTGTATGAAAACATGAAGTTTGATGAATACTATCTTTTGACTTAAAAAAGTCAACCATATCAAATTCTTTTTCATTGTCAGTTTTAATACATTTTATCTTCTTAGAAAATTGAGTCTCTATCATTGTATGAAAATCAGTTATTAAACCTCTAATTTCAGACTTAAACTTCATAGGATATACCCACATAAACCTACTCCTATCATCAACAACAGTAAAAAAGTAAGAGTAATCATATATGCTGGGAATAGGAAAGAGACCCCAAATGTCCATATGAACAATGTCAAATACAGAGTCAAACTTAGAGATACTAACAAGAAAAGGCAATCTCTTGTGTTTTGCCAAATGACAAATTTCACAATTAATCAATGAACCAGAATGAATAAAAGAATTCAAATGTGCAAATACTTTGATCCTCTGATTAGAGGGATGGCCTAATCTAGCATGTCAAACATTAAAAAAAATAGAAGAGTTAACCACATTACAAAAGGCAGTATTTTCAACATCTTGAACTTCAAGCTGATACAATCCATACAACTTTCTAGCTATACTAATAATCCTTCATTGTTTGATATCATGTATGCAACAAACATTGTGTGAGGAAAGAAATGAAAAATCAGAATTATTTGTCAATTGAGAAACAGAGATCAAGTTAAAACTAAAGAATGGTATATGAAGCACATTTTCAAAAATCAAGTTTGAAGAAAATCTTACAGTAGCTATATGCAACACCTTAACTAATTGTCCTTTAGGTAATTTAACAAATTTGTTGTTAACAGAAGAATAAATTATAAAATGAATCAAAAAATTTATAATATGGTCAGTAGCCTCTGAATCAACAATCCAAGATTTAAAACTAAGAGAACTACTCATATCACAATTTAAAGTTTTGTAACAAGCACAGTAATTAAATATGCCTTCAGAATAACCACTATCAGAATTTGCAATTGAAAAATAAGAAAGAATCATACATGGTTCTTCAATGGAAGCAGATTCAAAATTAGAGGACAAAGCATTCACTTGAGGCTGAGAGACATAGTTCTGAACATGTTTCTCTCGTTCATTTATCAAGGACAGTAAACTAGCATACTGCTCCTTGGTAAATGAAACGAGACTATCTTCATTTTCATTGACAGGAGTAGAATGTATAAGGTTTTCATTTGTATGAACAGAAGCAATATTACTAGTTTGACTGGCTCTACCAATAGATGCCCTATACCTATACTCAGGAGGATATCCATGCCTTTTAAAACATTTCTCAACAGAATGATCATACAACCCACAAAAAACACATAATGGTCTACGATTTATAAGATTCCCAGAGAATTTCCTAACAGAACTCCTATTATTAGACTCCCCTCTTTTGACATTACTTTTATCAACCAATAAGATGTTAGAATCAGCAACAATTATAGGATTAATGGTTCGTTCGTGTTGCACAAGAACAGAGAATATTTTATTTATACTCGGAAAGAGTTTTATTATCAAATTTTGGGATTTAAGGACAACAAAAGTGTCATTCAAACCCCTAAGAACCTAAGAGAGAAATCTTGTTTTCTAAATTCAACAGCCTTACAATCACAACTAGAGAGAGACCTAAGATTGCAAAGTTCATCCCATATGACCTTCAATTGCGTATGAAACGCAGTAACATAGAGGTTACCTTGACGCAAAGAATAGAATTCTTGTTGCAGGTTTGAGACTCGAATCAAGTCTCCTTGCTTGAATCGATCGTGAAGATCTGCCCACAATTCGTAAGTCGTGTCTACCCAGATGACTCCTTGCGCAATTTTCGGACTAATTGCTCGTAGAAGCCAAGAGAGGACCAAGTTGTTGCACTTCACCCATGCTTGAAACCGAGAATGTTCTTGGCGCAATTGTTTGATTGATCCATCCACAAAGCAAAATTTGTTCTTCGAGATGAGCGCCATCTTCATCGAACGTGCCCAGCTGTGGTAATTCAAACCATTGAGCAAAGCAGAGGTGAGGACGAGACCAGGGTTCTCGTTTGGATGAATGTAATATTCATCGGAGGGATCATCGTTCTTGAAGGTTTGATTGCAAAAACGATCAGAAGACTCATCTTCTGATACCATGTTGAATCACTAGGTTTTCTTTAGGGTTTCGTATTTCTTGATGTGGAGATTTGGGAAGAAAGACGAGAAGTCAAAAGTGGAAAAAACGTAATAGGAATAGCGCGTGAAATAAGAGAGAGAAAAAAAAAATATAAGATTTTTATTAATGAAAATTAAAAATGTTTAATTTATATGCACATGTTTATATACTAATAATAAGCCTAACTAACTAACTACTAAAAATGACAAATCAGCCAACTAATTAGCCTTGAGTATCTTGATAATCTTGATAGAGACAAATACAATTATTACAATTTCTGAAAACACTAAATAATAATTTTGTCAGAGCATATATGTTGGAAAGTTACAGTTTGATATTCATATTAAAAATTTCAAATACGTGTCAAAGGTAACATATGCATTGATAATTTAAAATTTTAAAAAAAGAAAAAAAAACATGACATTGAGAAAGAAGACAATTGTATCTTACAGGAGCACGTAAGAAAAATGAGTTGTGTTGTAATGGTTACGTGTGCAATAAAAGTCTCCACACGAGAGCTGTTTTCCAAACCTAAATAATGCAAGTGGAAGCTTGATTAAACCTAATATTAGTTAATTTACCACTTCTTAATCACCCTAATATTCCTTTGGGATATGCTAACAATAGACTGGAAATTCATCCAAGGTGACTCAATTATGGTAACACAGAAGAGTTAGTGCAGGGTTGTCACTGAGCTGTCTTTGGCCTTTTTTTCCCTCAATATTGATAAGCTAAATTAAAGAGCTACCCTTTTTTTTTCATCTGAAATCAGTTCATTAATTTTTATAATTATCAAATTTCTCAACCAGATAATGAAGGACAAACTTACCATTGTTCTTCATTGCTTTTCAAAGTAACTTTTGTAGCCAAAAACATTTTTGGGACCAAAAATAACGCAAAACACGTAATTTTTTAGATCAAAAGTACTTTTCAGCTTGGTTTGAAATGTGTTTTAAAAATTAAAATTCTTAATTTTCTTAATTCTTTTAAGCGCTTTTAAGTAAAATGTCAGCAATCCTATTCAAAGCCAAAACCATATCACTCTCAACCTCCTCGTTTATAGCCCTTTTTTCATCCTTATTGCTATTGTAGGGTAATACTTTTCTTTTCTTTTTTTTCCCAATAAAATGAGAGGTCATCCTCAGAGATAGGCCTCTGCATTTCAGAATACACTTAAACTAAAATTCATGAATGTTAAATGGATGAATTTAGTGTTGAAAAAATGTGAGGAAATGACAACTTTGAGTAAAAATTCGATTTCGTAAAGGTGTAGATTGGAATAAGAATTTATTGGGTCTTATTTTATTTAATGAGACATTCACATTGGTATCTCATATGCTCAAAATAGTTGAGTATTGAATGAGAAATTGATGCTCAAAGTAAGGTAGTTGTGAATTGAGTAAGGAAAGGAAAAAATTCCTTATCCAAATGGATGAGACAAATGGAATGAGAATTGTTTATATACTCTAACCCACTTTGTGGTCATTGAATGACTTAAATAAAAATTATGCCTTGCGTGCAGGGTGGTGCAAATCAAACCCATTTGGGTTGGGGCGCACCCACACGACGTGGACGATGCAAATGTCTAAATTGATTGAACCATTCGTGGCCCTGCGGATATTTTATACACTTTGAATAATTTTTTCCTTAAAATTAGCATATTTTTTTTTTGAGAATATTTCGAATTTTAAAGGGATATTATCTGTTTCCTTAAATTTGAATATTAAAACAGTAATGATTGCAATTCACAGAAATATATCTGAGTAAATATGTATTAACTAAAGATTTTCGAATTAAATTGAATGGAGAATTAATGAGCTATAATTTCGGAATATTTGTTTCCTACACTTTTAACCTAATTCTCCGCTATAAATATCATGCTTTACCTCAGTTTCAAACACAATTCGAAAATTTTTTACTCTTCAAAATTTACATTGTATTTTCGGTGATAGTCAAATGCAAGGGTTCTGTTCGTGAGAAGTGGTACTGTCGAAGATCATATGTTGTTGCATCTTGGGAGAATGACAATCAAGCAACTCAAGCACAAAAGAGTGGTCGAAATCTGTCTTAAAGAAACTGCGTTTGTGCAGGCCTCAACAATCCGTATTTGTTTTTATTTTAAAATCTATTCGATAAATTATTGTATTTCGTTTATATACTTTTATTTTGAATTAACCTTATTTATTACACACTTAAAAAAGGAAAATAGCATATGAGCGTCCAAGCACAAGACAATTTTGAAGATGCATAAATTTTACCTTCCGAGTTATTTTCCGAGCAATTTCTAAAGCTTTGGGATGAGCTGCACCAGCAGGAACACTGTAATTGACAAGGCCTGCAATCTCAGACATTGTTCAGTACTGGAGTTGGATAGGTAGAAAACATAGGAAGGGGAAAACGTCGCTTGTTGGCATGCATAAAAATGGACATTGCAACTCTGCCACCGGTAAAAATAAGTTCCTTTGCATTTCTTCCACGGTTGCAATTCTTTGCCGATTGGAATCTCATCGCCATTAGAGTCTCGGGCCGTTGATTTGGGTCGCAATAGTCAAAGTGTCGTGCCGTCATGTCCACGTGGCCTTGAAATTGAAACGCAAAGTTTTTAATAAATGCAAACCAGCTTTGAAAAAGAGAGAAACGTTGAGGTGGCAACTGCAAGATTGAAAAGACGGATGACGTGCCCCTAATGAACCCAAATTCGTTGGGCTAAGATTGGGTGTAAGTTATAATTTTGGTAAGGGCTATGAAAACGGGCCGATATATAAAAACAACACAAGCCATATCAATTGGTTCCCAATTAAACTTATTGGTTTGTTACCATTTTTTTATATTGATGCCTAGTTTATTTTTTTTGGGGTACATTACCTATTTGCCATTTGGTATCCCGCTTATTCTCATGTTTCTGTTTTGACCACACAGATAATTTATTTTTGGTAAAATAATATCTATTGTTATATTTTGAAATGCTACATATACATGCAGATAAATTGCTCGAACTTGAGTTTTCTAAAAATAACAACACAATTTTTTTTACTAGAACTATTCGATAAATTCATATTGATGCATAATTTTCTAATTAGCAGAAAATATAAAATAATATAGACATCGTTTTGATTTAAAAGGAATAAATATCATTTTTGTTCTCGAAAAAATGACAAATTTTAATGGATTGTTGAAATAACAACAAAACCTATTTTGAAAATTGAAGCTTTTTTAATAGGGTAAATTACATAATTTACGATTGAACTATCTTTTCACCTTTATATTGGTCACTGCATCATATAAAACAATTGACTAGTTCATAAAACCATACTTTTTATTTAAATAAGCTTAAAGCTTTGAGTTTTAAACGGTGATTTAAACTTTTTTAAGTCTTATCAATCAAATTTGTTCGATTTTGTTTGGTATAGAGATAATTTTGACCCTTAAAATTTGTGATTATTTTTATTTTTATTTTATAATTTTATGTAAATTTAACCGTCAGTTTTTCGAAAAGAATCAAATTTGAACATTCACCTTCCAAATTCAAAAAGAGTTGAATTTCATTTTTAAAAAATGATCAAAACATCAAATTGTTAATGCTATTAACATGACATCCCACCTCGTAGTTTATGTGTACTTTATGTAATTTGTTTATATTTTTATTATTTTTGTTAATATGATATATAAGACAAATAATGTCACGTTGCCGTCAAGTATATATTAACTCACTTCCAAAATTTAATGTCAGAAGGTCTACAACTAACAAAAGGTAGAGAAACTTAAAATATACTTGAACCAATTATTTTCCCACACTGATTAATTTTCTCGGGTATATTCTCGTGACATATTTTCATACTGCATTCGTCAAGAATCAAGATGCAAAAGAACAGAAAAATTCTAGCTCAAACCACTAAAACTAAGAAAATATTTATTGTAAATTTATTCGAGTCTATGTACATATTGTAATACCCGTTGATCTATTTACCCGATCGACTCAAGCCTTTAATCTCACCATTAAGATCTTCTCCCTTTAAAAAAAATTAATCAATTACAATTGATATCTAAAATTCGAATTCTAATGTTATGAATGAAATAAAATAAATTAAAAAATCATTTTATAATGAAATTTTACAGTACTCGACCCGAATTACGAAATTACTCCGTCAATAAATTATTCCTAGATAATCATATTCAAATAATATATTTTAACTTGATAATTCTATCTAAATTCATCTATATATCCAATTGGTGTTTGGATTAAAATAAATAATTCAATCTTTTTGATAGATCTATTATTATTATTATTATTATAGACTTGGATTATTTTATAATAGTCCATAAAATGCTGCACGTCGGCAGAGTTTATCACGTTTGGTAGAAAATATTTTATGACCATTTGATTCGTAGAAAGCAACAAAACATTCTCTTTTTTATTCCTTTTGCTTACTTTCCTGCTGAAACCAGAGTTCCCCAGGGTCTGCACACGAAAATTTGGAATTATACATTCCCTTTTACTTGACCAAAAGCCTTCGTACTTTTCTCCAAATAATCAGTTTTTTAAATTTCTAATTGTGGAATGATTTATTTTTTCATCAGTCAATATAATAGAAATTAAAATTTTAAAATATTTAGATGAACATGAAAACTTTATTAAAAACATGTACAAGACCTCAGTTTACATGGTAAAATTTAATGCACACTTATAACGAGGGTATTTTTCTTTTAGAATATAACGAGTCATATAAGGACACGCAAAAAGCAAAAATGTTGACTAGTTAATTATATTGATCTTCTTGTTACACCCAAATTTAAGTTCAGTTAATCTTATTTGAGAATATATTTTATAGTTTAAAAGTTAGAGTTTAGGGGTTAAAGTTTAGGGCTCTTAAAAACGACACGTTATTGTTTAAAAGTTCAATAGTTTTAAGGAAAAAAAAACACTTTTGCCAAACTAGGGATCAAAGGAAAAAATTATCACGTTATTGTTTAAATGTTCAATAGTTTTAGGGATTAAATTAACAGTTTTACCAAATCAAGGGAGCAAGGCCCCTGCCAGCCTCGTGGTGCTGCCCATGGAATCGCAGTTCATATGGTTGAACCGGGGACTGGAGGTCTGACTTATTTTTACAATATTTGGGTGCAGAAAAAATTAAAATTTTAATTTTTTTAATCAAAAGACTTCTTAAACCTGAATTTAATAATTAAAAAAATAAAACTATTGTTATCATTTTAATCACGCTTTGTGAAATAAAATTCAACCCCAGCAAGCCTAATGAAAATCCTATATAGATAATAACTTTTGGTTAGTGCTAAAGTGCATGCTTTTTGCAGTCTCATCCACAGTCCGCATCAACAATAACAATATAGGTAGGACATGCTGGATGACAAGATAAACACCACATCTCCGCACTGCCTATCATCTTTTATTTTCCTTTGGTAACTAATTGGCTGATCCCAGATTCTCTCCATCCAAACACAGATATATTATATGCCAACTTGTAAAGTACTGCAAAAAGAGAAAACGGAGGCCAATCCCGTTTGTTAAGAAAAACAAACCTTTAAAATGTGTTTCGACATGTATACGTTGTAGGGTTTGAAACATATAATTGATTCTATCGAATACGAGAATTACGCTGAGGTAATTTTCAGGGTTTTTACTCTCAGTAAGGGTTAGCGTTCGATGAACAAGACTACGAACAATATAACAAGAAAGACATTTGGCGATCGACGAAGCAACGCATGTGATCACTTCGGGCTACAACGCGTGAGGTCGCCCGCGAATCGTGCGACACCTTTCGCAACATGTGGCGAACTAGCAAGACTACAACTAACATCGCATCCAACAATCACATGATCGCTACGAATGACAGCACGAACCTGAAGCATGACGATACACGTGATCCACTCCGACATGTGGCGGACCCATTCTGTCAATTTTTTCGAGTCGAGTTTTGCTCACCCCTACTCTCGGGTGATAGCCAGCTCTATGCTGACAGGTGGCGGACCCGTTGTGTCATGCAATACCTATTTTTCATTCTCATGATGTATTTCACGTTTTGATGTAAAATATTGTGTCTAATTTATTTTGAACTTCTGATTAATAATATTTTAGAGGCACTCTTTTTCTCATTTCACTGTTTGGGATTGAGTCTTGACTTGAGCTCACGTATGAAAAGAATTTTTAATGAGACTCGTCTTTCTAAAAAATAAGGTGAGAATCGGAGAAATTTCCAATCGATGCCTGAATTTTTCATCTTTTTAAAAGTATACTTTAAGAAATTCATAGATTGTGTGCCGATAGACCATGTCAGTATTTCATGGTCCCTCCCCACGAATGACCCTAGTTTTTCCATGGTTCCATTCAAAAAAAGAAATAAAGTGTTACAATTTTTTCACCACAAAAAAATCGTTCAAAATCGATGACTTGTTGTTCTTTGCATTATTATCTTTATGGTATTGAGAAGGAACCTTCATAATTTTAAACGTTTTACAACATTGTGAATGAAAGTTCAACTGTTAAAGCCGACATGATTTGCCTAACTAATTATTTGTAAGTTGATTAATTTGACGTGCCATTTCCTGATATTAACATCTAATTAATTATTCTATAATTAGTATTCAATCGTTAATCATAGAATCAAAAGCCATCAACCATAGAAGACAGAAAACTTTTAGCTTAATTAGTTGGCAAATAGCCTAACATCTTTAACGTTAATTTAAACAAGAACAGGGAAATTTTTAGATTGGTTTCATATAAGAGTTTGAAATAATGTAAGAAAAATTCAGAAGTTAAAAACAAGAGACTAGAATATTTCAATTTCAAACAAATATCAGAGACTCGTGCGTTAATCCATGGGATTGGAATTTTTGGTCAAGAGTTTATAGTAATTTCAAATTGCGAGAACAAAAGAAAACAAATTGGGAGTTGAAATACTATTATATGGTTTGTATTTCATTCTTTGGTAAATCTAAATTAATAAATTTGTCCTTGGGATTTATGGAATGGTTAGATCTTTAATTTTTTTTTACAAGTAACTATACTGACGGATTCAAAAATTTAAAAATGAAAATTTAAAAAAAAAAAACTCAAATGGGTATATAAATTTTTATTATCTCCGCTATACACACTAAATTAATTTTTTAAAGAAAAAATTCAACATTAAACAAAACCCCCCAAAAAATAGGGGTGCAATTGTTCCCTTGGTGACCATGTAGGTCCGCCACAGAGGAATGGAAATTCTCTACCCTTTTCGGTGTCCCTACTTATGCCTCACACTCAAAATTAAGTTTAGGGTTTTAGGTTTTAGGTTTTAGGTTAGGGGTTATGGTTAGAGTTTATAGAATTTAGGGTATAGGGTGTAAGGTTTAGGATTTAAAATTTAAGGTTAGGGCTTGAAATTTAATTTTGTTGTATTTTTTAGTGTTGAGACATAAATAGAAACACCGAAAAGTGTAGAGAATTTTTATCCGCCGCAGAGTAACTGTTGTAGCAGCATTGTATTTTAGTAACAGTTCACTATTTTCTTGGATGAACCCACTCCCATTTTTTTTTTTTACTTTTGGTGTATATAAAAAATAGATTAACTATACATTTATCTCTCTTTTTCAAATATTAATGTTTGTCTCTCTAACCCTAACTCTGATTCCGTCTATTATACAAAACATTTATTCAAAAACTATATATATTAATTTGCATGCATTACACACGAGATTGCCAACCTTTGTCGAATTTTAAAACAAAAAATCATTTCCAGCAGTTAATCCTATAAGAATATAGGAATAGTAAATGCTTCATTTTCTAGTTATCTTTATACACACACATAAATATATTGTCTAAGCTCTACTATTATAGTTTGTGTTGAAGAAGTAAAAGAAGAAGAAAAAAACTTAAATCTAACCTAAAAATAGGTCAACTTGTAAGGTGACAAGTTCAATACTAATGTTTTATAAACCAATGTATGTAAAAAATTGTTTAGGGTCTTTGGTGAACCAAATAAATAAAAACAATTTATTGAAGTCATTGTATTTCAGAAAGAAAAATATTTCAGTTATTGAACCGTTAAGTCATTAATAACTCTGTCTAACTATTGAACCAGGTTAAGATCTTTTTATTACACTATTGACAAAAATAATATTTAGGTTAGTTTGTGATTAAAATTAATTATATTGATTTTATAAAAATATATTGATTATAATATAAATTATAAAACATTATAAAAATACATTCATAACATTAATTAAAATATATTGATTTCATAAAAATTACCCATAACTTATTTTACAAACCAAAAGATTAGCAAGAAGAAAAAAATACTAATAATAAAAATATATTTTGTAACGTAAATTATAAAAACATTCTTATAATATTTTATAATTTAAGTTATAATTAATTATTTTATAAAATATAGTATTAATTATAAAGTATACTTTTTCTATTATTTTCTTACTCTTCTTCCTTAATTAATGTTATAAATAAATTATTAACAAAGTCTATAGAACGTGGTTAAAGCTCTTAGGTTACACTCTTCCCTTCCTTTAAATTGTGGGTAGGGGTGATAATGAGCCTGACCGGCTCGTGAGCTACTCGGGCTCAGCGCGGTCAAAGCTCGGCTCGAGTGAGCTCGACTCAGGCTCAGAATCGGCTCGAAACCTTAACAAGCCGAGCCTACCCAGGCTCGGCTCGAAAAGCTCGTGAACAGGATCAGAATCTACATATGCACTAAAAGTAATATGTTTAGCAAAAGAAAAACAATAAAATAAATTAGGAAAATCTACTAAAAGTAAATTAACTAAAATAAATTGGGCATTTTCTTTAGTTGGTTGTTGTTTGATTTTGTATTTTCTTTAATTATATGTTTGTATTATAAGAATATTTATTGGTTATTTGGATTAATCTAATTTTTGGCATTTTTTTCCAGCAGAGCCGAGCATGACGAGCTTCGAGCCCGAGCTGAGCTCAATAGTATTGTTTTCGAGCCGAGCTCGAGCCTAAAATTCTGAGCTTGGCGAGCCTCGAGCCCGAGCCGAGCCCAACTACACTATTTTCGAGCCGAGCCGAGACTGGGGGTTCAATATCTAATAGGAACAAATTTTCTCTTTCCCTAGATAAAAATGTTATAAATATATTATAATATATTATTATAAAATATAATTTTATCATTACTTTTTTTTGTCTTATGTTACATTGAGCCCTAAAATTTTAGTAACCATTAATGTTGTAATACCAGAATTTATATAAAAAACTCAAAACGGGAAAAACCACGGGCACATGATGAAAACTTTCACTATGAGAAAGACTAAAGGTTACAACATGTTTGCGGCTTAAGGCTTTGTAGAATCCTTGTTCTACTTCTACATATTATACATTGTGTTGTGTCTAAAACCCTAATCCTAAATATCTATTTATATGAATGTGATTATTGTTTACAAATGAAACAAAATTCTACTCAAAGTAAACAAAATTTACTAAAAGTATGATTTTTATTTTAAACTAAACCCTAAAAGATTTTGAATCACAACTTTAATAAATATAATTTAACCAAATATTTTATTGGTCGACCAACCTCAATGCATAGAGGGTTCATATAAGACTAAAAGGAATCACTTAACATTTGTTTTTCCTTTCTCAAAATATACAACTAAACTTGTTGATTTTACTGGTACAGAATTTTTGAATTAAAGACTAAAAGAGTGCAGATTGGTATTAGAACTTGGAACATTTGATTAAAATAGGTAGCATGACATGCTCATTGTATATAGGGTCAGCGCATACTCAAAGACTAAAGCTCATCCCTAGTTAGTACACTGACAAAAGATTGTTTTTATACATAAATTGAAATTTGGAAATAAAATGAGACCCTTGTTCAATTAACAGTAACACGGTCTCCTAACTCGCACACGCTTTACAGTTTGTGATTTGCCTTGAAAGTCAACCCAACTACCAAAAAAACAATTAAAAAGGACAAAATCCAAGGGCCCTTTTAGTCAGTTCAACTAAAGAACAGGGTTAAATTCCTGTAACCCGTACACTGCTGGTAGTTAGTTCCCCTACAAGGGAAATTGCTTAGATATTGCAAGAGAAAAAATATATTCCCTTTCTAAGTGTTTTACTAGTGTTTTTATTTTTCAATTTATTGCACTTTGAATGGTATAAAATGAAATTGGTGGAAAAACAATTCGACTTCACCGTTTTTCGGTTATTCTCGATTAAAATTTAAGTATGATAATAATGAAATCAATGGAAACTTGCCACGTGGTAAAGTCAGAATACAATATTTCGTCTTTAATATATTTTAATAAAAAATAAGATATACAATAAAACCAGACTATATTTTCACCGACTTTATTTTTTACTTTAGCAAATATTATAAATTAAAAAACAAAAACATGAATGCGATACTTTGAGAAAATAAATTTTCCCACTGCAATATTTCACCAAGGAGATCCCACAAAGTCAACCTAACAATCAAAGTAAAAATGAAAAAAAAAATTCATTCGTACTAAACAAATTCACAATTAAAAAAAAGGTCATTTCAGTCTATTCAACTCCGAAAAAAATTAAGTTAAATTCTTGTCTTATTGATCGCAGACTTTCCTTGAACCACGTTGGAACTCAAGGGGTTTTTACAGAAAACGTCAATCTTTCGGATGAAAATCCTCTACCCTTTTCGGTGCCCTTACATATGCCCCCACGCTCAAAATTAACTTTAGGCTTTAGGGTTTAGGGTTTTAGGTTAGGGGTTGTGGTTAGGGTTTAGGGAATTTAGAGTAGGGTGTATTTTTTAGGGTATAGGGTGTAGGGTTTAGGATTTAGAATTTAGGGTTAGGGCTTAAATTTTAATTTTGTAGTGTTTTTTAGTGTTAGAGCATATGTAGGGGCACCGAAAAGGGGCAGACGAATTTTATCTCAATCTTTCCCCAGTTCCTCATTCCATCCCCTTTTTTTAAACCCTTGAAATCATCAAATATTTTCAGTATTGCCATTGAGAAATCAATTGTGGCTGTTATTTTGGAAACGCTGGTCTATAAATATATCATCGTTCTGTTTTGTTGGATCCCACTCGGTCTTCGCTTTGCTGTTTAAGGCTTTAAGCTCTCTCTGTTTTCTCCTGTTTTCCATGCAGATCGGCATAAGCGCCACCCTTCCCGCTCAAAACTTGCACGTCTTCCAAGCCAGACGGGCAAGTTTCAAGTGCCGGCAGCCATCACCTCTGAACCCTTTAACCAAACCCAACCCCTCGTCTCAAAACCCTGCATCTTCCACTGAGTTGACTCGCCAACACCTTTCCAACCTCCTCCAGATAAAAACCCAACGCGACCCCGTCGAGAACAAAGGTAGGGGTTTACTCGAAGGGCTTAATCTTTCGAGGATTTGGCCTGAAACGAAAGCCGCCGAGGAGATGTCTCCGCGTCATTTGAATAGGCTTAAACGGCTTTTGTCCAAGACCATGGAGTATTCGCCCCGGAACAACCTGGGTTCTCGTTGGAGGGAATACCATGGATGCAATGATTGGTCCGGATTGCTTGACCCGCTCGATGAAAATCTAAGGCGGGAAGTGGTGAGATATGGGGAATTCGTTCAAGCTGCTTACCATGGTTTCCATTCAAACCCTGCTATGTCCACCGACAAAGCTCCGTTGCCGAGGCACGTGGCGTTGCCCGATAGGTCTTATAAGGTGACCAAGAGTCTTTACGCCACCTCCTCTATCGGGTTGCCGGAATGGGTGGACGACGTGGCTCCGAATCTTGGGTGGATGACCCAACGGTCCAGTTGGATCGGTTTCGTAGCGGTTTGTGACGACAAGAGAGAGATTCAACGCATGGGAAGGAGGGATATTGTCATTGCTCTACGCGGGACCGCTACGTGCATGGAATGGGCTGAAAATTTAAGGGCCCAATTGGTTCCGATGTCTGAATCGGATGATCCGACCCAAAAGGTTGAATGTGGATTCTTAAGCTTGCATAAAACACGTGGCGCTTACGTACCTAGCTTGGCTGAATCCGTGGTTGAAGAAGTGAAAAGGTTGATCGAGGCATACAAAGGTGAAACCCTTAGCATAACAATCACGGGACATAGTCTTGGTGCTGCACTTTCTCTTTTAGTCGCAGATGAAATCAGTTCATGTGCACCCCAAGTGCCCCCAATCGCAGTGTTTTCTTTCGGAGGTCCTCGAGTCGGTAACAAGGGCTTCGTCAATCGTCTCAACGCAAAAAATGTTAAAGTATTACGAGTCGTGAACGGTCAAGATTTAATCACTAGGGTTCCCGGTACATTCATTGGAGAAGGATCAAAACAACAAGAAGAAGAGAAACAAAAAAGCAATGGTTTCAGAAAAATGTTTGATACGATTGACGATAATAATTCATGGGCATACACACATGTTGGGACTGAATTAAGAGTCGACACTAAGATGTCGCCCTATCTAAAGCCTGATGCAGATATGGCATGTTGTCACGATTTAGAGGCATACCTGCATTTAGTGGACGGATACTTATCATCGAATTGCCCGTTTAGGTCAAATGCGAAGAGGAGCTTAGTGAAATTGGTTCATAATCAAAGATCAAATATGAAACAATTGTATACTCATAGGGGCTTGAGTTTGAACCTTGAAAGGGATAGGCTTAGGGTCCCGATTCCTAGTTGTTTACCCAGCCCATCTAGCTAAGCGTATATTAATAACCACAAGATGCTTGGATATGCGGCTAGGTTTCATTTAGATGATAGTTTGTAATCCATTTTTTAGAATTACACACGTCATCATTGTCATCTTGATAAAATAATTCTTTAATTACAGTTTAAAATTTGTGCTTGAAAATTGCTTATATAGTTCACTTTATAAATTGCAAATTGTTGTGAATAAAATAAAGAAGAACAAGAATAAGAACAAGAAGAACAAAGAGATGAGAGAAAGAGGGAGATTTGTATTATTCTCAAATATAGAATTGTATACAATGCCTTCAATGAATCATCTATTTATAGGCATAAGAAGTACATAATACATTAAACTCTAATTCATGGAGATAATATTCCTAATAATAAATAAATCAAACTCCTTTGATAAAGTTCTAATCATGATAGACATCCACATAGATAAATATTCATAACACTCCCCCTTGGATGTCTATGAAGATAATGTGCCTTGTTAAAACCTTACTAAGATAAAAACCCAGTGGGAGAAAAAAATTCTTTAGTGAAGGAAAAAGAGTACACACATCTTTGATACGCATAACTTGTTGCCTCATTAAAAACCTTACCAGGAAAACCCATTGGGACAAAACCTCGGTTAAGGGAAAAAGAGTGCAACGCGTATTTACTCCCCCTCATGAAAACATCACAGAAGATCTTTGAATCTTCATAATTTAATCTTGAATATCATTTTTCTAAAGATCGCGAAGGATGAAACTTTGGAGTAATATGTTCCATGATGTATCAACTTTCAAACTGAGATATACATCTTGCTTTATCTTCACACAAGATAGCTTTTATCTTATCTTGTAAAAGTAAATCCACATATCTTTTGGATATGTTGGGTCAATAATCTTAGCCAAACACATTTTTTTGGCTTGCCTCGTGCATAACAATTATTTCTACGACATTTGAGGAGGCATCAACGAATGTTTGAAGATCTAAATGTAATGATCTTTGTATATTCATAGATATTTCTTAACCAACTAATATATAGTGCTTCAAGACCAAGAAAAGATATAATTATCTTTATTCACATCCAACAATCTTACAACTATTGGGATACTCAATAGATATGCTCTATTCATATTGAATCTTCTTTAAGATTCTTTCAGCTTATGTCTATTCATAGACAAAAGAAATATATAAAAATGCTCGATCTTCAGGTCGAGATAAACTTGATGTCAAGATTCAAGTACTTGTATTGAAAGTACTTCATGAGTTTCCAATTTGAAGCTCTTTAGGAGTTCTAAAATTATCATAATGGATCTTGATCCAAACTCCTTTATAAAATACATAAGGAAATCTGATCATTCTTATAGTATTTTCTCAATTAGTATTCACTAAGGCGATTATACCAAATGCGCCAAAAATATTCATGAGACATGTTTAAATAAATTTCCTCAGAAATTTCCAAATGCTTATAGCATTTTAGATCCTTCAAGGATAAATATGGATCCACAAATAATTAGACGCATGTAAAATTATCAAAAACTGCCAAAGTAATTGCATCCACCATGAAGTAATTAAAACTTTTCATAAATCATAGTTCAAGTCGTATTTACGACTACTTATTTGTGCCTCACTTGCATTACACCTTTAGGTGTTTGGACTGCTGGTCCAAATACTTCTATTTTAGAAGTTCAAAGCGTCTTTCGACATTGGCCAATTCAATATCTATACTTCTGGATAGATTTTATAAAAGATCCTCGATTTCTTTCTTTACTTCTATAGAAGTATTTTATGTAAAATCGTTGTCGACAACTTTCCAATATTCTGGTTCCATTCTCGTAATGACATAACTCATCGAGATCTCTTCAAGATTTCAATCTTTATTCCAGGTACCTGAAATTCTTCAAGAGTTTTATTATTTGTTATGTCTTGGGTCTCTTCAGGAGCACCCGCCTCCAATATATGACCATCTCATATTACTTTCTATTTATGAGAATTTTGATCATTGGAACCATTTCAACTATCATGCTTCAGGCATGATTTACATTCTCTCGCTCTAACATGTAATTTAAACTTAGAGCATTTCAGCTGGTATATGAGACTTAATTACTCTCATTGGGTCAGTAAATATGTCTGACAGTTGACATGTAATAACATGAATTATCTTATGAACTTCTAGTTCATATACGAGGATCTAGATAATGATAATTCATTTTCCTCTATCCAGCTGATTATTATCTCCCCCTAATGTTGAGAAAAATCATGTCATAAATGATTCTCCAATTAATGTTTAAGAATTTAAACATAAAAGGAGACTCGTACTCAATATATATTCTCAACCCTTTTTATTTACCCATTTTGTGCGTTGTGGTGGAGCAATTCATATCGCACATTCAAAAATCATAAAATGGGAAATGTATGGTTTCTGACCAAAAACCAATCATAACGGGGAGTTTATTATAACTCGTTGGCTTGATGCGTATAAGTGTTGCTATATGGAAACACCATATAAATAATAACTCTTTTGTTCTCATAATTTAGCTATTAAATAGGAGGCATCCAATTGAAATTTTGCTAAACTATATTTTTCATAATCAATAGGTTTTGTAACAACTGATATAGCCTAAAATATAAATCCACTAGCTTTTCAAGACGAATAGTCTAACTGCATAATCTGAACCTTTTAAAATCAATCTCACAAACTTCTGGTTGTAAGTCGATAAAACAATGTAGATGCATCTACTAAAATCATATAAAACTTTCTACATTTGTGGATATATGGGCCCATATTTCGTTCAGATATGCAAGACATACAGTCTCAACTTCAATACAAGAACTTTAAGTTCTAATTCTTTTGGTAAGTGGGATCATATATATCCTTTGAGAACAAACAACACAAGAACTTCAAGTTCTTTTAGTAAGTGGAATTTAATCAATTCCTTTAAGCAACACAAGTTCACATTCTTTAATAAGTGGAATTTAATCCATTCTTTTGAGAATAAGCACTACAAGAACTACAGGTTCTTTTAATACACGTGCATGTAAATCTCAATAATTTCTGCACCATTATTGATCAGGATGGTCTAACCGATCATGCCAACTATATATATGTATGTATATATCTCTGAATTTGTAAACTCCTTGTTTACCATAACATGTAACTCAATCTCACTCGTACATGTCTAGTACGACCATCAAAATTGTTCCTTTAAATAGGAATATATTTAGCTCTTTCGGAGCTTTCAATTGAAATGATCTTTTGGTAGCAATATATAGCTCTCCTAGAGCTTTCAACTGACTTTTTGGCTACCAGAACTTATATCCATATTGGCTTATTTCAAATGCCAATTGATAACATATGTTATCTATAATTCCCAAAGGGATAGTTTGCGAACTCATATTGCTCTCTTTATGACTTTGACGAGTATAACGCACTGTGAATATGGAATAAAGTTCCATTTGACAATAACATATTTGCTCAACCAGAGCCTTTTGTGATATTAGTACTTCCGGATATAGTACTCACATTATTCCCTTGCATTTTAATCGAGAAATGCATAATTGTGCACCTTTCAAAATGTGCTTTGTTTCATTTACTTTAGATAATGAAAATATGTACTTTGTATCATTCACTTCGAGGAATGAAAAATATAAAATATAGCACATCATATCAAGTTGATTATCTATCAGAGATAAACTTTCAAGTGCTCTTCCGAAGTATTGATATTTTAGTACTTTGAGAAATACTACTCATATTTTCCCTTGCATTTAAATGAGAAAATTATTTCTTATGCTTAAGTACAATATGAGTACTTGCATTATCTGCTAGGCATAAATAGCCACAATTCTAGGCATAAATAGCCACAATTCATTGTATATTTTATTCCGGAAGTAATCATATTCTTCAAATAATAAATTAACATAAAACGTAAATAAATAATATATGAAATAAATAAACATAAAGCAAACTAACATAAATAAATAATAAATAAAACAATTAACATAAAAATAAAATAAAATAAAATAAATCAATTATTACTATTAGAGGTTATAAGGGAAATAAAATAAATGGTAAATTATTCCCTTCAAAGGTTATGAGAAAATTAACAATATCCAATTGAGTTGGATCAATAACGCCATAAACAAATTTTGTTTATATTTTATTTCATTTATCATTCATGATTATGGATAAAGTCCATAATACTTTGGCGTTTGACAAGTACAAAATCAATGGTTTATAACATCACATTGGTAAAAGGATTTCACTTCCTTAGAATGATCTTTATCACTCTTTTCATCCTTATAACTTTGCTACCAGCGGGTAGAAGTATTCTTCATACGACTATATTTTTCATGTGTATATTCATAGTCTCGACCACGATCACTACTTTTAATGTGATTTTTTATTCATTTCATAATATAATCTCACATTCACTTCAAGGAATGGAGTAGAGCCAGTGGGCCTTTAAAACCTTTTTCTCATATCCTTATCACAGAGAACAAAGATTTAATCCTCGTACGCGGCATTGTTAAACCTGTCCACAAGGTCCTTTAAAAACCTCCTTTGAGACCAGTAGCCTCGCAGAACGGGATGTCCAGCCAATTATACTTGGATTATATCGAAATTATGTCTCTAATTGAATAATGATTTACCATGTTTGCATTCACTTCAGGGAATGAAACAGATCCAATAATTGCATGGAATAAACATCATGCGCTCCATCATTGATAATTGCATGGAATAAACATCATGCTTGCATTCACTTCAGGGAATGCCCCATCATTGATAATCGCATGGAATAAACATTATGCTTTGCATTCACTTCAAGGAATGCCTCCCATAAAACTTTTTGGATCAAGACGAATTTTCGTAACTTGAAATTGGGAGAAGTCTATGGTCGGGTTTTTTGACAAAGAAGAAAAATTGCTTTCGAGCAACTATAGACTTTATAACAATCTTTTTATATATTGAAATTCACCATGATTTATCGCACATTAAAATCATAATTTAAAGAATAAAAAAATAAAATAAGAATTTACCTATATTAGTTTTCCTCTCGAGGAAAATGGAGACGTAGCAAATGACCAAAACATCTTCTCATAATGTCGTGTCTCTTTCCAAGTCATTTAAATACATGTAAAACTCAATACATGGTTAAAATATCAATATCATCAAATAAAATAATATAAACACATATTGATATTAATACAAAGTTCAACCATTGTGTCAAAAATAAACATATATGAAACCATAATAATAAGATCTATATGTATGGGCTGAATTGAATATATTAGAAATCAGAGGATCTATGTCATAATTCTCTCTTTAAAAAAAACTAAACCAACAAAGGTGTTTCATTAATGTACAGATCTTTGTTACTAAAAAAACCTTAAACCTAGAGTACGTATTTTAATTAATTTATATGAAAAACTACCATAGTTCTACGTACATAACTTTGTTATTCATAATTATAAAGTATAGTCAGTAAATCGAACATGCTTTACATGCACCATCATCAAACTTCATGAATTTACAAATATACAAACACAAATAATAATAATTAAGTATGAAAAGCATAAGCAGTTGAGTACCAAAGATGAAAACCCACAAATACTTTCGCTTAACAAACCTTAATCGATTCCATCGTTCCCTCTTCGTCTCTGTCGATTCGTCTTTTGGTTTGTGAGAAGCCACAAATTTATCTCTTTCCAATGTTCGAATAAAATCAAACATACTTCCAAAATTTTCAAAAAAAAATTTAAAACAAAGTTAAAATATAAAGAGAAAGACAATCGGTAACTAAAAAAATAAGGAGAGAAAAAAAAACTTATCTTTGGTTTATTCTATAATCGAATTCTTCCCGGTAACTTCTTTTGAATTATAACGATGAAGACTTCAGTTGATTAGAGTCTCGTGCTGATAACGTGTTGTGAATAAAATAAAGAAGAACAAGAATAAGAACAAGAAGAACAAAGAGATGAGAGAAAGAGGGAGATTTGTATTATTCTCAAATATAGAATTGTATACAATGCCTTCAATGAATCATCTATTTATAGGCATAAGAAGTACATAATACATTAAACTCTAATTCATGGAGATAATATTCCTAATAATAAATAAATCAAACTCCTTTGATAAAGTTCTAATCATGATAGACATCCACATAGATAAATATTCATAACACAAATTGCCATACAAAAGATTTTCATATGTTATGATTTTTTTGGTTTTTAGGATAAATTATATATGTGGTCCATCGACTATTAGTGAATTTAAAATTTGATCACTCGGTTGCAAAAAAATTATAATTTCATCACTTAACACGTAACATTTTAGCCACTCACGGATAAATTATTCTCTTTTGGTTTATAGATAATTAGATATGCACACCGAGGATATAATGATGTCTGTTGCTTTCTTTAATTTTTATAACAATAATTTTTTTGGATTTTTTTGAAAATTTTATATAGTTATTTGAAATATTTTATAATCAAAATTAAAATGATAAAATATGTAAATGTTAAGGAATAATTATTTAAAAATCAATAGTAAAATAATAAAACGTATAATTATTAAAGATTAAATTTATCACAATACTAATTAAAAATCACCCATGAGTCATGAGTGATTGAATGATCTCGTGTAGTTTACCTTTCTTTGTTATATAAATTAAGGGATTTAATTAACAATTATATTTTGATAAAAAAATTATAAAAAATATTACACAACCATTCTTTAAAATATTAATTCTAAATTATTACATTTAAACTTGACTCGACCTGTGTCTATCCCTAAATTTCTAATTTATAATTGTTCATTTGATAAAAAAATAATTTATAATTATTCTGATGTTGCATGCTAAATATTTTAAGTAAATAAGGATACCGAGTCGAAGTAGGTGGATTTATCCCATGATAAAATTTATTTTATGCTAAAAAAATCACTAAATTATAATTTAAAAAGTATTTTTATAATTTCAAAAATAAATTGTGAATTTCATAAGTTTTTAAAGTTTTTTTTAATCTGTTGGAATCATTATTTAAAATATTTTAAAAATACTAAAAATAAAATTTTAGTTACATTTAAAAGGTCAAATCTTATTAGTTTTAGTATATCACACCACCTTCTTAATAACAATGGTTAATTATCGGGGCGTAAACTTTTGGCCATCTAGCCGTTTGTTGTGGTTAACCTTTTTCGGGAGGTTGATCTAAAATATTTTAGGTAAATAAGGATACTGAGTCGAAGTAGGTGGATTTATCCCATGATAAAATTTATTTTATGTTAAAAAAATCACTAAATTATAATTTAAAAAGTATTTTTATAATTTCAAAAATAAATTGTGAATTTCATAAGTTTTTAAAGTTTTTTTTAATCTGTTGGAATCATTATTTAAAATATTTTAAAAATACTAAAAATAAAATTTTAGTTACATTTAAAAGGTCAAATCTTATTAGTTTTAGTATATCACACCACCTTCTTAATAACAATGGTTAATTATCGGGGCGTAAACTTTTGGCCATCTAGCCGTTTGTTATCGTTAACCTTTTTCGGGAGGTTGGTCTAAAATAATAAAAAAATGATGAATTACCAAGACAGTCCATAAACTATTACTCTACTCCTATTTTGACTACCAAAATAAAAATAAATTTGTATAATTACATATTTAATCCTCCACATTTACATATTTTATCTCTTCTCTCCTCCACCATCTTCTATATTCTTCTTCATCTAACTCAATCTCTAATTTTCTATTATATTAATCATCAATTCAGATCGTATATTATAATTCATCATTGTATATATCCATATTTCAAATCATGTTTGTAATTCTTAATATGGTTTAGTACAAAATAATGCCCAATTTACGTGCAACAATGTTTACATAGCATATTCGAAAGGCTTAAATAAAAATAGGTGCCTAATTTTTTTTTTGTAAAAATAGGTGCCCAAAGTTTTAACTGTTATAATTTTAGGTGTTAGACTATTAAAGGGGTGTTAAAAAGATTATCAACCAATCAATGCTCGACATGTGGAACTATTCTTAATTTTTAAAATCAATTTAATGAAGAAAAAAAACTCAATTTTTTAATCTTTAAATCAAAAATTTTGAAAAATTTACAAAACAGTCCTCAAATCCCAAAAATTACCCAAACCCCCAGATAGTCGACGCTTCCATTGCCGATTGTCGCCCCTGGCCACACCCCTTTGGTCGTCGGAGCATGGCGGTCATTTCACCCAACACAGCGTAACTGAAAACAGTGAACGACGTACTAGCCGAACGTCGGTGAAAGCGGTGGCGATTTAGGGGTTTGGGTAATTTTAGGGATTTAAGGATTGTTTTGTAAATTTTTCAAATTTTCGAGATTTTTTGAAAGATTAAAAATTCTAAGTTGATGATTACAAACATTATTTGAAACATGGATATGTGCGGTGATGGATTATAATATACGGTATGAATTGATGATTAATATAGTAGAAAATTAAAGATTGAGTTAGATGAAGAAGAAAAAAAATTGTAAATGTGGAGGATTAAATGTGTAATTATATAAATTGTTTTTATTTCGGTGTTCAAAATAAGAGTGAAGTAATAATTTAGGGACTGTCTAGGTAATTTATCCTTTTTTATTGTTTCAGATCAACCTCCCGTCAAAGGTTAGCGGCAACACACGGCTAGGTGACCAAAAGTTTACGCCCTGAAAACGTATAACCTTACTGGTCGTTTTTTAAAATCGATGACCAACTTTGTAAGAAAACATAAGTGACCATCCTAATAGTTAACCCTAATAACAAATAACAACGTAACACTCCTATTAAAAAACACCGTAATACTCATTTTATAATAAATTTTAATTGGATAAAAATCTCTTGCCCCTAACCGTGCCTCATTTTATGCCTCTGCCTAAAAATACTTAAAAATTAAATCTTGCCCCATAACCCTAATTTTCATATCCTAAACCCCAAACCCTAAACCTTAAAAAATACACCCTACCCCTAATTTCATACACCCTAACTCTAAGCCCCAACTTTAAATCCCAAACCCTAAACTCAAAAACCCACTATTTTAAAATGGGGCACAAATGGAGACATACTTTGGGCAGATAATTTTCATCCAGTTTAATCTCCATTTTATAAATTTAAAAATTAGATGGCAAAAAATATTTTAAAATAATTTAATGAATTTTGTGTTTACTTCACCCTAAAATGTACTCGCCCACACATTAACAAAGCTAATAGGGTTTTAAAGATTAGGTTTATCCTACTTGTCAGTTGTCGCTCTATTTTTCACTGCCGCCCCGGCTAGGGTTTCCCCCTCACCGATTTATATAACTCACTTCATTTCTTCAGATTTTCTTATCTCCCAAACACCCAGTTCACATATTTTCCTACTTTCACTTGTATTCAATTCCATGGCTTTAGCCATACACTAGGGCTCTCTTGGTTGCTATTTTTTGTTCTAAATTAAAAAAGAGAGAGGAAAAAGCTAAAATTTTCAATATTACTTCTTCTTTGAGTTGACAAATGGCAACCAAGAACCCTTTTGATCTCTTGGATGATGATACTGAAGATCCAAGTTTGCTTATTGCTGCTATTGAGCAGCAGAAGCTTGAAAAGCCTAAGAAAGCTCCTTCTTCGGCTCCAGCTCCAGCTCAGCCGGGTAAGGCTGCCAAGCTCCCCACCAAGCCACCACCTCCTGCTCAAGCTGGTAAATTTTGTTTCTTCGTTTTTAATGGGTTTTTGATTTTCTGGTTTGTTTTGGAGATGGCACCAAAAAAGGAGTGAAAATTCGGCTTTATTTTTTCATGTATAGTTTCAGTATTAATAGGACTATCATTGGTGGAATTGGTTGTTATATTGATGTTTTGGCTGTTTATTGGTTTGCAAATGAAGTAGGATGATAAATTTCACGAATTTTAGCATTAATTTATTAGTTTTATCTGTCATCGGAGCAAGTATTTTGTTCTAGTTTGTTGCTTTGAGTTGTACATTTTTATATGGATAAGTGGGTTCTGACATTCTGTGTGATTTTTGGTACTTGGTATTACTCAAAATGAGGCAAGCGTGAGAAATTAGTGAACTTTATTGTTTCTATCTGTGTTCATGCATTTCTCGTGTAAATTTTAAACTTTATTTGGAACTTCATTTTAATAATGCGAGTGTTCTGAAATTAGTGAACTTTATTGCTTCTATCTGTGTTTATCATCATCATGCATTTCTCATGTGAAATTTAAACTTTATTTCGAACTTCACTTTAATAATGCGAGAGTTCTGGGTTTAGATGCTTAACTTTGCCTTGGATTTTGTTTAGCTTTTTAATGACGTTTTGACAATCACCCTGATATTGAAGTGTGGTGTGCTTACCCATTCATTTGTGATTGTGTTATGTAGTGAGAGAGGCAAAGAACGAGCCTGGACGTGGAGGCCGTGGTACTGGACGTGGACGTGGTCGTGGTGGCAGTGGGTTCAATCGTGACTCCAATTTTAGTGACAACTCCAATGGATTTTCTGGACTTCACAGACCCTCTGAAGAGGGAGGAGGGAATCAAGCTGAAAGGCGTGGCTATGGTGGGCCTCGAGGTTCCTTCCGTGGGGGTGATTTTAACTCTGGTGAATCTGGAGAAGGGGAGCGCCCACGCAGGACATATGATCGCCGTAGTGGCACTGGACGTGGGTTAGTATTTTGCTTGTTCAAATTTCCATTTTCTTTAACTATTTATTGCAGCATTAATCCATCTTTTTGTACCCCCAGGAATGATTTCAAACGTGATGGTGCTGGACGTGGCAATTGGGGTAGCCCTACTGATGAAGCTGCTCTGTGAGTATCCTTTTTTCTTATCTCTTATAAAGTTCCTTAGATGATATACATTCTGCATATATATATATATATGTGTGTGTGTCTGTTTATATGTATATATTGCCCTATGCAAGCTCATCTGTTTATGCATCTTCTATTTTGGCCAAAATAAGAGAAACTGAAGAAAATGTCCGTGCGGATGAAAAGAATGTGAGCTCTGAGAAGCAGTCTGGCGAGGAAGATGGTGCAGATGCCAGCAAGGAGAATGCTGCAAATGAAGCTGAGGAGAAGGAGCCTGAAACTAAGGTAATTTCTTTTATCATAGTTAGGGTCTTTGTTTTCTATAGATATGGTTAGAGGATAGCAGAACTATTATTTTGTTATTTTCCCCATATTTGTTACTTTTTTAATTAGTGAAAAGGGAGTAAAAAGAATGTGCTTTGATACATTCTTGTACCGACTATTTGTCTTTTAAAACTCTTTTGGTGCTGGGCAATGTGTCTAATAAACATTATATTCATTACTGGTGCTAAATAGTTTCAAAAGTACAAGCATCACCGGTCAACCAGTAGCATATGTATGCTCTTATTAAATACTAACTGGGTAGATTTGTTAGGTGGATTTGATTTTGATGCATTGTGCGAGTTTCATCTTTCAATAATTATGCCTGGTGACACTGACCACACTTCCTCTCTGGTTGATGGAATCGACCTTAGGATGACCAAACTATCAACATCGTTTGAATATTCCTGGTTTTTGATGTTAATGTTCTGATTTTGATTGTTTACTTCTTCCATCCATATTAGGAGATGACATTGGAAGAATATGAGAAAATTCTTGAGGAGAAGAGGAAAGCTTTGCTTGCCCTCAAGACTGAAGGAAGGAAAGTTGATGCCAAAGAGTTTGAGTCCATGCAACAACTTTCAAACAAGAAGACCAATGATGATATCTTTATCAAACTTGTAAGATTCCTAAACTTTGTTCTTTTCTTACATACGGTTCCATCTATTTAATTTATGCCGGTATATTGAATTGGCCTGTGATTGTCAGGGTTCTGAAAAGGACAAGCGCAAAGATGCTGAGAAAGAAGAAAAAGTCAAAAAGGTTTGCAAGTTTTTCCACATGATACTGTTGTTTGGGAAGGATGTGGGTCTTGTGTTTAGAATTAATCTTTTCCATGGATGCAATCCTACGTTTGTAACTTTTGTATTTAGTTCTATGTTTTGCATTAGAACCACTATTTCCTTCTATTTTTTCTCGTATAGTGATTCACTTTGTTTAACAAAATCTAGAATGTGCTTCTTCCTTTTCTAAATGGATGTTAGTATCATTTGTTGGAGCAAGTTCTTGTACCAAAATTTGAGATGTCATGAGTTTAAGCTAACGTGGTCATTATTGATAACTGATTGAAACCTTTGCTAGTTTGCCTTTGGTCAGATAGCATAAGGGCTGTTCGGCAATAATGCAAATCTGCAAAAGCAGTTGAGGATCAATAGTCGTCTTCCAGCTAACTTCTCTCTTATATACAAATTAACTTCTGATTGTATTTTTAGTTGTGACAATGCTAAAGGGTTGTCCCTTTAAGCAAGCATTTGGATTTCTAAACCTAAGCGTCATGCTTCTTATGGGTACATAATTTGTATTATTATGTGAATTTTACTGTTTATCTGCCTGTTTTGGTACTGATGATGTGGTTCTCATATTATATTCTTCCCTTAATTAAATTCTGCCTGACTGTTGTTTTTGTGGTGTAGTCTGTCAGCATCAATGAGTTCCTGAAGCCTGCTGAAGGGGAGAGGTACTATGGCCCTGGGCGTGGTCGAGGCCGTGGACGTGGTCCCAGAGGTGGATATGTAGGCAACACAGCTAGCAATGTATCAGCCCCCTCTATTGAAGATCCTGGGCACTTCCCTTCATTGGGTGGCAAGTAAGAGATCCACCATTGCCATCTACACAATGGTTTTCACTTGATATTGAAATTCATTGTGATCCTATCCAGTGCTTGAGAGTCTAAAAAAGTTTTTCAAGAGGAACAATGACTTTAGTAGACACCCTTTTAATGTTCTTTTTGGTGTAAATTTTAGATAATTTGCATTTGATCTACAGACTTTTGATCTTGTTTCCTGACATGCATGCATACCTCTTTTTTATTTTTATTTTTCGGTTACAAATAGAGCCATGTGAATGTGGGACATGGTTACAACTGAGAAGTAGATGGCATCAGTTTTTGTTTGGTGTAGCTTAAAATATCGTTTAAGTTGGTCCTGTCTGAAACATTGCATTAATGAATATCTTTTAGAAATCTATTTTGAAGTGTTCTTGTTCCAAGGTTTGGTTTTTCTTGTCTGCAAATATAAATGAATGCCAGAGCTAAAGTTGAGGAGAGGATTAAGCATCTCAATATACTTCTTTTGTCATTTTCAAACGAAGGGATTAAAATAAAATCAGTAGGAAATAAGAGACTGATACATCAAAGTAATGTTTACACATCTTGCTGCCACCTTTTAATAGGTGTCAAAACTCGGACCAGAGTTCCCATCAAAATTTAGCAAATACATATGTTTCATGTCTTGACCGAACCTGTCCCAGACTATATGTACTTTTATCACTTGTATCTCTAGTATAGTATGTACCCTAAGCTCCATTAGTTTTTGCAGTTCCCTCACGGCATACTATGCCTGAGTTATCACCTTTGATTGCTTAGAAGGGGTTGTGCTGCTGCTGCATGATCAGACAGATTTCAAACAAATTAAAGATTCTGAAAACAGAAATGCATGATATTTGTAATGATATTGCTGTCATATTACCTTCATGAGTCTGATGTCCGTGAGACGACGACGATGGCTTGCGAGTTCTCTCTCTGAATTCAGCTATGACTAAATGTGATAAAAGAAGCGCTGCAATAAGAGCTCCGGCATATAGCATCATGAAAACGGTGTCCCACCCCTTCGATGAAAGAAATCCGGTGATGAAGGGTCCAAGAGCAGCACCAACTGACCCAGTGCCATCAATTATGGCTGTCACTGTTGCTAACGCCCGGGAATCCCCTCTCAAAGAACTGTGAGTACCAAGGTCTGCAGAAACTGCCGTCGTGATAAGGGCGTATGGCCCATTTACAAACAAGCCAGCAATAATCATGAGTAGAATGTTGATAGAACGTGAAATATTTCCATATATACGGTATAAGATCATGGAAGGTATTGCGGCAAACATGAAGGAGGCTGCTGTGGTAGCCCGTGCATTAAGTTTATCGGATACGTAACCAGCAAGGATCCCTCCAACAATACCCCCTACATCAAACAAGGTTGAGAGGTTTCCAGCGGACTTCACAGACATGTACTCCCCACCAATTTCTGGAAAACAACAGAATCAAACAGACAAGAAAACCGAAAACACTTCGCAGATTCATGGCAAAGATTGGCGGAACAGAAAGCATGGAAACAGGAAAATTACCTGTTTGGCTCAAATAAAATGGTAACCAGTACAAAAACGTATAGGCGACGAGCTTCGAGAAGAAGAGACATAATGCATACGGAATCACCCCTGGTATGAAACAAGCTTCAAAAAGTCCAATACCTGTCCTACTCCCTGACCCTTGTTTGAGACTAGAACTTTTCTCTACATTCACTGTGGCTCCCTTCTGAATCCGATCCTCTTCTTCACAGGACATCGAGTCAAAATTCGAAGGTGAAGCATTTGCACCACCAAAACCAAAATCCTCAGGATAAGCAGGCAGGAACAAATAAACCAACACCCCTGCCAAAGCAATCAATGCTCCCGGGATAATAAAAGACCAGCCCCAACCATAATCCAAAACAGCAGCAGCAAGGAGAGATCCACTGATATTACCGACTGATGTATGTGCATTCCAAATGCCCATTATCAAACCCCTCTTCCTCTTTCCTAACCAATTTCCAATGACGGCCACAACCGAAGGCCAACCGGTTGCTTCAAATAACCCGGCAACCATTTGCATAGAAAGGTAAAACCAAAAGACATGGATGTTCCAAAAGTATCCCATCCCAAATAGCCCCACAAAAATGCCACTCCCAATCATCCCGGTTGTCAAGAACAACCTAAGATCCAAAGTATCACCTAAATGTCCAGCAACATATATTCCAGAAGAGTAACAAGCCAGAAATGCGACATCGATTTCGCCCAGTTTCGATGTTCCATCGGTTTCGTTAAAAGGATACCAACCCTTGTTTTTCAACCTATCTGCTCCGAAACCCGAAAACTCTTCCCTGATGAAAACATTTCCAACAGGCCAAGGAGGGGCTGAAGATTTCATGGATTCGGGATACCAGACGCTCTTAACTATGCTGCTAGGTTTCCTAGAGGCGTGATAGCTAGCATACGCTACGAAGGTAAGCAATAAAACTATATATCTATATGATTTCAAGCTCCAATCTTTACCTCTAATCCTTCTGATAAGCATAATCCCAGGTGGGATTCGCCTAGTCGTATTCGAATTCGATGACATCTTTCCCAAACACACAAACCTTAACCACTGAAAACAAAAAAGAAAAAGAACAGATTTTTCTTACCAATCTTTCATAATCATGAAAACCCAATGTCCAAACATAGACATAAAAAAAACAATAATTTGCCTCACAAAAACAAACCTTGTAATAATGTAATTATACAAAGTTGTGTGTTTTTTTTTCAGGAAAAGAGAGATGAGATAAACGTTTTCCCCCCTCTCTTTTGTTTGTTCCAGGGGGAGGTTAGGGAGAATGGTGAGAGGGAGTGCGAGGTTGTCGGGGACTAAGGATTGTATCAAAGAAGGGAGACACGTGCTACTGAAAAACTCATGCATGTAAGCCACCACATAGCGGATCGAGGTTTTGATAGAATTACCGGGGATTCAAAGCAAAGCCCGTTTTTGTGAAACGTTGCTGATTGCCACGTTGTTGAACAGAAAGAAGCATTATTCTAACACCTGCTTGGAAGGAGGTAAAAGGTGGTTTAATGAAAGATGAAAGAAGAAAAAAAAAATAACCCTTTTCGATATTTATCTCTATACTAAAATCATAAATTTTAAATTCTAAACCTTAAAAATATACCCTAAAATTAATTCTTAAATCTTAACCTTAAATTTAAATTTTCAATAATGAGAATTAGCCTATTAAAATCTCATACAAAACTTAAGGTACAAAGAAAAATAAATACTTTCATAGAAATTAACATACTGTAAAAAATTCAGAAGCATTCGTGAATCTCCTTATTATTACTTAAACAGGACATTTTATGGAGTGAAAAAAAGTGGTGAGCGAATTAAACTATCATACAGATTGTTCAGCTACCCAGGTCTAATTACATCGGCAAATAACTATCAACCAAGTAGGGATTTATCTTTTTATAACCACCGACAGAATCATAATAAAAAACTAACGTCGTGAAGATCTATGTACGAGCACCAAGCGACCACTAAAATATTCTGAAATCATGTCAAAACGACATATGAAACAAACTATAAAAAACATGTTTCTAAATCAGAGAAAATGTGTGTCACAAAAGTAGATATTTTTATTAAAAATATATAAAAAAATAAGATTAATAATAAACTAAGTGATCAACAAAAAATACTAAAATCAACCGAAAAAAATAAATAAAAAAAAGAGAGTACGAGCCTAAGATTGGGGATGCCGAGGCAAAGAAAGATGAGTTAAAATTTTTGCGATGTTCCTTGAAATATTCGTATTTGTTAAGAATGACAGGGGCAGATAATTTCTTTTAGGTAAATTACAAAAAATCATCACTGAACTTTACTTTCTGATTTATTTTAGTAACTGAACTTTTAAATCAATCAATTTATTCACTAAAATTTATACATTAACATATTTTGGTCATTCAATATTATTCTATTTTATTAACATTTTGGTATGACTTTACATATTTTATTAATATCAAATATAAAAAATAATTTAAAATAAAAATAAAAGATATATTTTATTATTATTTAAGGTTAACTACTAAGATGGTCACTCATGTTTCCCCAAGTACAGAGTTGGTCACCAATTCTGAAAAACGACCAGCAAGATGACTTACATTTTCGGGGTATAAACTTTTGGTCACATAGACGTTTGTTGTTATTAACCTTTCACGGGAGGTTGATCTGAAACAATAAAAAGTATAAATTACATTGACAACCTCTAAACTATTACTTCACTCCTATTTTGACCACTGAAATAAAAATAATTTGTATAATTATACATTTAATCTTCCACATTTACAATCTTTTCAAATCTTCTTCATCTAACTCAATCTCTAATTTTCTACTACATTAATCCTCAATTCACACCGTATATTATAATATATCACCATATATATTCATGTTTCAAATAATGTATAATCCTCAACTTAGAATTTTTAATCTTTCAAAAAATTCAGAATTTTGGAAATTTTACAAAACAATCCTAAAATCCCTAAAACTACTCAAACCTTCAAATCGTCACCGCTTCTGCCATCGATCGTCGCCGCTTCCGCCGTCGATCGTCGCCCCTGACTACACCCCTTTGGTCATCAGAGCATGGCGATCATTTCATCCAACACGGCGTCACTGGAAACGTCGAACAACGTGCAACCAAATGTCGAACGCGACTAAAGGGGTGCAGTCAGAGACGACGATCGACGGCGGAAGCAGCGACGATTTGAGAGCTTGAGTTTGCGTAATTTTAGGGATTTGATGATTGTTTTGTAAAATCTCCAAAATTTTCAGATTAAAGATTAAAAATTATGAGTTTTTTCATTAAATTGATTTTAAAAAATAAAAATAGTGCCACATGTCAAGCATTGATTGGTTGATAATTTTTTAACACCCCTTTAACGGTCTGACACCTAAAATTATAACGGTTGAAATTGTGGGCACCTATTTTAACAAAAAAAAATACTTTAGTCACCTAAAGTTTAAAAAATGTATACTTTAGGTACCTATTTTCATTTAAGTCTTTCGAATATGCTATGTAAACATTGTTGCACGTAAATTGGGCATTATTTTGTACTGAACCATATTAAGAATTACAAACATTATTTGAAACATGAATATATATGGTGATGGACTATAATATACGGTGTGAATTGAGGATTAATATAATAGAAAACTAGAGATTGAGTTAGATGAAGATGAATATGGAAGATGGTGGAGAAGAGGGATAAATAAAAAATGTAAATGTGGATAGGGGTGCGCGTTCGATCGAGTCAAGTCAAAAAAATTTGAGTTATTCAAGTTGACGCGTCATATTTTATAACTCAAACATTATTTGAAATTTTTTTCTATTCGAGTCGAGTTTAAGAAATTCAAGTCGAATCAAGTTTTCGAGTTCCTATAAAAATTTAATTGTAATTATTTATCATATTATAGTACGGTTTGGTTCTAATTTAAACAACTTTCTCTAATCATATAAGATATGCAAATTCTTCATATTTTTTTTCATGTGACAATATATATATATATATCATATAAAATTAAAGGACTCGTCTCAAACTTAAAAATAAATTCACTAATTACTAAAAGTTTTAAGTTATTCGAATTTTTATTTTACAACTCAAACTTTATTTAAATTTTTTTCGAGTTGAATTTATGAAATTTCGAGTCAAGTCAAGACGAGTATTTTCGCCTCGAGTCGAGTCAAATTATTCAATTTTTTTGAGTCGAGGCGAGTTTTGCTCACACCTAAATGTGAATGATTAAATGTGTAATTATACAAATTATTTTTATTTCGGTGATCAAAATAAGAGTGAAATAATAATTTAGAGACTGTCTAGGTAATTCATTTTTTTACTGTCTCAAAGCAGCCTATCGCCTACCATTAACATTTAACGACAAGAAATTGTTGAGTGACCAAAAGTTTACTCCCAAAACATAAGTGACTTTACTATTCGTTTTTCGGAATCAGTGACCAACTCTATATTAAGGGAAAACATAAGTAAATAGTTAACCGATTATTTAATACAAAAATAATTTAAAAATAAAACTACAAATTATAAGTTATAACCAATCTTCAACACACAAACCTCAAAACTCTCCCTTTCACCTCCATCGTTCGTGCTCGTCATCATCGGCTACTTCTTCAAAATCGAAGTTCGCCGCTACTTTGCGTACTCTGAAACCATCATCACCACCACAACCTCAATCTTTGCCGCCGTCACTGCGCTCTAATATCGTCGGCACTCGGCTCTACATATCAAAGGAAAACATTTGCAGCAAACTGAACGGCTCGTGGCAATTAAAAATTTAAAAGCAAAAAATTCTAAAAAACAGACTTTAAAACTAAGCTAAGCAAGTAATCAGGAACAATGTAGCTCATTATCTATCCTTTTACATGATAAGCCAATGTCAGGTTTATCTGCTAACAAGGAGCATAGATTTTTTTTCTGGACAAATCTATGTAAATTAAAAGTTTTTTTCCATTAACAAAATCATTTGCATCATCCGCGCTGGTACCTATAATGATAGCTTTGATCTTACAGCATTCAATATCTGAACATGCTCTGCAGCGACAAGGCAGACATGATTGACATCGAATTATAGAATTAAATTACAGATGCGGTCACGGTTGTGGATGCAACGTTGCAGTTGCTGCCGTCGTGACTTGATTTTTTTTTTAAATATATCTAAAATTTTAAATACAGTTGTGGTTTGCGATGTCGCGAAAATTTCTAAAACTATTATGATACATCCGTTATATTACGTTGCAATACAGAAAGAAAAAAAAAACTCAAATATAATAGTACACCTTTGTTGAGCCGGTTTTCGTCAGTAATAAAGAATGAAAAGTGTAAACTCTATGGAGCCAATTTTTATTTTCTTATTAACAGATTCACTGGGCCGAGATCGGACAATACCGTCATTAGCAACCATCTTTGGGGGAGGAAAGAGGCGTAGCAGGACTGGAAGTCAATGTCTTTTTCGACGGTCTTATAGTCGCACAAGTAGAGCCGACGACTTTAGAGGGCAGTGACACGGCGGCGAAGATTGAAGCTGTAGTGGTGGTGATGGTTTCAGAGTAGGCAAAGATGCGGCGGCGAACTTTGATTTCGAGAAAGTAACCGATGATGGAGGTGGTTGCAAACATTATTAGGGATGGTGACCTCTCCAAGTAGTAGTGAACGGTGGTGAGGGGTGCGGCTGGTGAAGGGGAAGGAAATATTGTTAGGGTTTGTGAATTGGATATGGGTATAATTTAGGGTTTTATTTTTTTAAATATTATTTATTGGAATTATGAATAATTTCGCGAGTCGGGCCTATAATATAATTTCTTCTAATGGGTGAAAGGTCGAATGATTCATGGATATGTTGACCCAAATCAAAGCTTCATAGGGCACCAATGATTAAGAAAGATGGTTTACCTGAATCAAAGTTCCCTTAGGCCACCGTTGATCTAAGGTTTATCACCGGTGGTCCATGAAGTGGTTATTGGTTCGCATTTGATGACCAGGGAAGTGTGTTCAGGTGTTGTCAAGTGTTCGATATATTGTCTATGAAAATGGATAAAAATGTTATAGCAGAGTCGTTTTAACATTTTCAAGACCTTAGCGAAAATTCAAGAATATGTCATATAGAACGAAAGTATATGTCATTATTTTGAACAATTAATTTAATATTTTATTAATAAATCTTATAAACATGATCAAACTTTGTCAAACACGATTTTTTTTTATTGTTTTATTAAAAAAACATTTTAAAAATAACTAAAACAGTAAGATACAGCCAATTACTTACAAGATTGCCACTTAAGAAATTACTAAAAGTATGAAGGTATAAAATTACTAGCAGCTTGATGCCCCTTCAGACCTTTATAAGAGCCCACATAAAATGTATCAAAAGAAAACACCGTTATTCACAAGAAGATATAATCTGTTTGTTATGTCTAGAGCTTGATTTGGTTAATAAAAACTTGAATATGATTTGATTTGACATGATCTTAAAAACTTAACTATTCGAATTTATCTTATTTGAATCCAAATTATCTAAACCAAAAATGACATGAATGCAGAATTATTTGAATCCGGATGGTTTACCCAAAAGAATTCACCAACAAACTTGAAAGACTCTAAATTTGAATAATTTAAACTCTAAATTATTAAAAATATAATTTAAAATCCAAGCATCAAATTAAATGTACAAATGAGTATCTAAAATTTATATATGGGAAAATATTTTGATACATAATTTTGCAAATTTTGCTTTAAACAAGCTTATTACTTTTAGGTTTATGAATTTAGTTTAGTGTTTAAGGATTTAGGTTGTAGGGTTAGAATTTAGAGTTTAGAATTTAAGATTTAAATTTTAGGATTTAAAAATTTTGGGTAGGTTTTAGGTTTTAAATTGTATAGGTTAAATAAGACGGATTGTGTTAATTTTTTTACACAATTTGCATATAAAAATATAATCCTATATATTGTGTATATATATACTATATAAAGCCCCTTATTGAGTTTGTGGCACATAAGCCTTTTTATTTAAACTATAAAATCTAAAATTTAAATTTTTAACCTAAACCTTAAGCTTTAACCCTATAACCTAAACCTCTAAATCCTAAACCATAAACTAAATTCTTAAACTTTAAATTTGATTAGCTTGTCTGAAGTAAAGTTTACACAACTTGTATATAAAAAGTTTTTCTTATATTATAAAGATATTTTTTCATACTCTTATATAATCTTTAAATTAAAATAAATTAAAATTATTATTTGGAAATTATATTAAAAACTAATAAATTAATATATAAGTCTCTTAATACTACATCTTTAAACAATAGCTGAAATAATATATATATATATATATATATATATATATATATATATATATATATATATATATATATATATATATATTCTCTGAATGGGAATTTCAGGCTTTCAGCATAGCCCATAGATTTACATGGATCAGCCTGTACTTGACTTGTTGATGATATTAAAGAACAAGAAAATGGCTATATTCAAAGGGAAAATGCTAAACCTTCCAATCTGTGCACTTTTTAATGCATTTGTTTTCAATTGTACCCCTAAGTACAACCTTTCCTTTTCGTTGTTTACAAGAAAAGTTGAAGCACAATTGGGTAAACCCCAAAAGCATGCCTAATTCCTTACAGTTTAAATATGGCAAAAAGGTTAAAAATAGCCCTTAAGTTTCACTTTCTTTTTGCTAATTTTAGCTCTATCTTTTTTTTTTTGCAAACAATCACCTAAAATTTTATTTTTCGGTCAAATTTTATTTTTGTTGGATGCAAACCGTTAGTCAACTAACGGTCAACGCATGAGATTGATGTGACATGTCTGTAGGGCATGAGGTGATGACGTGACACTGTTACGTTGTATTTTTGCTGACATGACGATTGGTTAAAAATATTTTCTTTAATAAATAAATAATTAATTCTTTAATTCTTAAAAATGTCATGTCGGCAAAAATGACACGTGGTAGTGCCACGTCATCTCCCCATGCCCTGCAAACATGCCATGTCAGTCTCAGGCGTTAACTGTTAGTTGATTAACGGTTTTCATCCAACAAGGGTGAAATTTGAACGAAAAATGAAACGTTAGGTGGTTGTTTGTACCAAAAAAAGATAGGACTAAAATGACCAAACGGTGAAACGTTGGGGGCTATTTTTGACTTTTTACCTTTAAATATATGGGTATCTCTCTTGTTTAAGCTAAGACGTCTCTTAGACTAACAATAATAAATCCAGTCCTAATTTGTCCTTTGGTTCCATTCTCTGTTTTTTCTATGGGTGGAATTCATATTTTACTTACATGACCAAAGCTTCTCTCACTTGACTTTTTAATCACACCCCTTGGGGGCCTAATTGGGTGGTTTGATTGGCTTAATGTTGTCTTTTGCCAATTTTGAGCTTATCCATATGTTTTAGTAACCACACGGACTTGTATTTATTAGTATAATACATCAATTTCATCATTTGGTTTGACCTTACATGCCCATTGCTTACATGAAAATTCTGAATAGTTAATTTTTTTTATGATTGCCCATTTTAGTACAAATTTCAAAGATTCTTTAAGTAAATAAAAAATGAGTCTTGTTGGATGGACCGTCACCAAAGGAAATGACATTCAAGTGGAACCATATTAATTATATGGTTTTAAAGTTTTAGGTAAAATGACAAAAGATGCTTCAATTTTTGCATGTTTTGTTATTTGGTCTCCTATTTTTTTGGAGCAAACAATTCCCAAAGTTTTAAATTGGTTCAAATATGCCTTTGTTGGATAGAAACTGTCAGTCAACTGACGGTCAATGGTTGATTTTGACTGAACTTGTCACGCGTTAAGAACGACTATTTTTATTTTGTTATACCCTTTTTTATAGTAACACGTAACTATCATGCTGACATGTGGCCGAATCAGATGGTGACATGTGGTCAATATGATGTTGACACGTTAGCAGTTCTTAATATGTGGCAAGTCCAGTTAACATCATCTGTTGACCATCAGTTGACTGGCAATTTCTATTTAACAAGGACATATTTGGACTAAACTAAAATATTGGGGTTATTCGCTCCAAAAGAAAAGAATAAAAAGACAAATAACAAGATATGCAAATGTTGGGCCATCTTTTGTGATTTTGGCTTTAAACTAATAAGAGACTTTTCATTCCCTTTAAACAACCATCCGAGTTTCTTTTTCTTCTTTATCTCTTCTTATTTTTGACGTCGACAACATCCATCGGCGGTGGTGATTTTGGTTGTTCACAACCTTAGGTGTTAACGCTTTGTTCTTCAACAACAAAGATGTGCATGATTTTTAAAATTTTAATTTCATTGCCTAAATACAATAATTCCACTAAACTCATATACCAAACAATTTCAAGGAAATTGGAATTTTGGACTGATTTTGAGACAATTAGACGAAAGAGAGAGCTTAGCTAAGGGGGAAAGGGTACTATGGAATGGAACTAAAAAAAAACTGTGAATTTAAAATAGAGAAAATATATGATGCAATGGCGGTAGAAATATTTTGTTTCTACAAGCGCTCTAATTTCAAGGGTTTGTGATTTAATTTAGGGTTTATATGTTAGAAGTTTAGGTTTAGGGTGTTAGAATTTAGGGTTTGTAGTTAGAATTTAAGGCCTGGAGTTAGGATTTAGAGGTTAGGGTTTAGGTTTTATGGTAATATGTTAGAGATTTAAATTTTTACCTATAGTCCTAAATTCTAACCCTAAACTCTAAATTCAAATCACAATCCCTAAATTGTAAGCACATAAACCTAAAACCTTAAACTATGAATCTCAAATTAAATCTCTAACCCCTAAAATTAGGGCACTTGTGGAAACAAAATATTTCCACCGCCCGTGCATGGTATAATTATCCTTTAAAATAACATCAAACGCATACATTTTAAGTATAAATATCAAAACCCAAAAAGTATGAGATTCAAATTTAATCAATCAAGTCCTTCCCATCAATTAAACAACTAACATGTACATGCATAAAAAAAATTAGGTAGAACCGTTCATAAAATCGTAGAAAAAATGTGATGGGTGTCAAAATTAATGACATGCGATTAAAATTAAAAAAATAGTATTAATGACTGATTTACCAAAAAAAATAGTTCTATGACCAAAGTAAAAGAAATTAATAATTCAATTGTCAAAATAGAAAAAGTTTAAATAATGCAATGAGCAATGATATAGTTTACCCTATTATCAAATAAACTAACTTGAATTGTTACGACTCACTTCATTAAAGAAGATTCGTGCATTTTACAAATTAAGCAAAGTGCTGGGTGTCGCTTAATAATTAATTAATTTGAATCTAAAACATGGGTTTTACTCGTTAAGAAAAACAAAAGGAGACAATCTCCATGTTCAATCACCCAAAAATCCAGACCATTTGTACATTTATGACGCAGAAAACTAGGATTTTCGCTAATAATTTAGGTCAGAACAACTCATTAAAGATCCCACCAACTGCCCTCAGTATACCCCTGTATTATTCTAATCAATCATAATTAACCAAATCCAATTTAGATTTGCATGGGATAGAGTGTGGATGAACAAATCGTTCGTATAAAATTCGTTTATTTTTATTCATTATGTTAAATAAATAAGTATGAACAATTTTTTTTATTTTCGTTTAATAAATGAACGAACAGAACAGATGTGTATTCGGTTCATTTATGTTTACGTACATACTTGTTTACTGGCTCGTTTACTCGGTTCTTCTTTTCCTTTTATTTTCTTACATTTTAAATATTTGTGAAGGTAGGGGCTGAATTGAATATATGGTGAGTTTTGGAGTTCAAACCTTGAAGCCTTACTGTAATTTTACCATTTTAGTAAACATATAAATGAACATTTTGGCTGACATATAAACAAACATGTTCACGAACGTTAAACAAACATTTTGTTAAACTTAGTTTGATTTTGATATAACTTAATTTAATTTTTAATCACTAATTTGTAAAAAATTGTAAAATCAAACATTAGAGCTAAATTTGTCAAAAATTCAATTTTAAGTTGTTAAAATGTTTTTAAAACATTGGACTTTGAACATATATTGAATATACTTAAAAAGGACAACACTTAGTTAATTTTTAGGTATTTAAGTGTTGGTTTCGAAACTTTCCTTAGAAAGTCTCAAAACCTTTCAGGCAGAATGACTTTAAAATCAAAACCATTGTAATGGTTTCGAAACACTAGTTTTTACAAATTTCACCTAAAAGTCTTCATACCATTATACAAGGTCTCGAAATCATTATGCATGTGAACATTTAATTTTAGTTTTAATGTCTTTCAACGGCTCCAAACTTCCTTCAAAATTCTCATAATGATTAGAAATTGAAGAGAGCGTATAAACGAGACTTCCAAACAATAATGAAGCATCTAAAAAGTCAATCCAAATATTCAAGCAATCAAAATTCAATTTGTACTAAATTTTTCATCTTTCTTGTGAACATTTGTCTTGTTCTTTCATTGTAATTTATTTACTAGTGTTCTTGGGTGTGTAAGAGAGCTTAAATCTTTGCAAACATATTCCTTGTAAAGATTTTCTAAGTTTGTTTCTTTGTATTTAATTTGGAGGAAATGATTTACTAAATTTTGATGTGTAAGTCTAGTTGAATTATGTAAAGTTAGTCTTTATCCTAAAAAAAAATAAATGGTGAAGAGAAACCTGTAAAGAAAAAGATGTAAACAGCTAACCAACAGTCCATGTGTTATTTTTTGAGTAAACAACATTAGTCATTAAATTATTCTCATTTTTCTATTTTAGTCACTAAATTATTTTTCTAACAAAATTGTTACTAATACTACGTTTTTTTTGCTATTTCGTTCATCGTTCGTTAAAAATTAGATTACTCAAAATTGTGAAGAGAGACCTGCAAAAAAATCTAAAAGTATACCTTAAATTTGTTATAATTTCACCAAATTTTTTATTTATGTTATTCTTGGTCAGATAAAACTAAAGAAAATAAAAGTATACAAATCGGTAATAGGGAATCAAACATAAGACCTCTAGGCAAGATGTCTAAGTGCTAAGCCAAGCCCCAAGTTTATTGTCCCTCCTCCCCCCCTCCCCCACACACACACAAAAAAAAACATATATTTAACTTAACCAATTAATTATCTTATATAAATTTAAATGTAACATATATGCCAACCAACTAAGTGTTAATATAAATTTTACTTGGCTCACATATATGACAACCAATTAAATGCTATTTAAAGATCAAAACAATAAATTTAAATTTAAATAGTTATTTTAAGTAATTTAAAATTTATATCATACCTTAAATAAATGTTATAAATTTAATTTTTAAAATGATTTAATATTAATTTTATAAAAATAAATAAATATTTAATTAGTTTATTTTATTTCTAAATGAAATGAGAAAATAATTATCTTTCGGTTTTAATCACAATTTAAGTTAAAATATTGGGTTGTTTAAATATATATTAATTATATAGTTTGATTCAGTGGTTAAGTTAAATATAAGTTTTGTTGAAAATATAACAATTTTGGGTCTTGGCTTAGTGGTTAGGCAGTAAGACCTTTTACATAGAGGTCCTGGATTTGATTCCCCCATTACTCACCTGTACACTCTAATTATTTTCTTTGATTTTAGTCGACTAAGAGTATAACTTAAGAATCCAATGAGTGGATCTAGGAAAAGAGGATAATATTTATCCTAGGAAATTTGTGTTCAAGTATTCATGTGTGCAAGATATGTAACAAATACTATTACGTAATCACATCAACATATTAAAAAAATATAACTTAAATATAAATTTTGTTAAAATTATAGAAAATTTAAGGATTCGCATAGTGGTTAGGTGCTTTGATTTTTTTGTAAGATGTTCAGGGTTCAAATCCTCCTCCAACCTTTTAGGCAATTTAATTTATAATGGTCGGTGATCAAAATAAAAAAAATGTGATGTTAATGAAGAGTTTACAAAAAAAGAATTATTCGGTGACCAAAATATAAAAGCGAGAATAATTTAGTGACCAATATTGTTGTTTACCCTAAAAAATAACACATGTACTGTTGATGATGAGAGAGAAAAATAAAAATACATGTCATCATCGTTATTTTTTCTAATGACCAGTAGGTGTGTTCAAAAATACCCGATCCGAGTACTCGAACACAAATAATCGGGTATTTACCCGAATTTTTTTGTTCGGGTCGGGTACTCGGTCTGCCATTTTCCGGGTTGGGCTCGGGTCAAAATATTATGAATTTTCAGGTACCCGGATATATTTAAAATTAATACTTTTTATATTCAATATATATATATATATATATATATTAAACTAATAAAAATATTATTTTTTATATTTTTATATTTAATAAATATATATTTTTATTTTAGACTAATAAATATATTTTTTATTAAATCAATAAAATATTTTTATATTTAAAAAATATTTTTAAAAAAATTTTGGGTACCCAAATACTCGATTTTTCGGATACGCGCAATTTTCAGGTACCCGACTAACGGGTACCCGCAATAATCGGGTTGAAGAACGGGCCGAAGATAGTACTCTTCGACGTTTCGGGTACCCAGTATTTCAGGTACCCGAATACTCAAATTTAAACACCTCTAATGACCAATAACCAAAATAGAAAAAGAACGTAACATTAATAATAATTTTATCAATATAATTAGTTCGGTGACAATTTAATGACTAATATCATTGTTTACCCTATTTTTTTAATTATAAACATACCTATAAATATACACAAACAAGGATACTAATAAATAAATAATATACTTAAATTACTACTGCATACTTAGAAAGAAAGAAAAAGAACGAAGTCTCTTTGTTTCTTATTTTATTTTATGGATAAAGTAAATTTGTAGTCTCTTAAGTTTAATAAATTTTAATTTTTATTACTTATTTTTTATTCACAATTCTCGCTTGACATTTCCCCCTTATTTCTCATCGTTTTTTGTTCATTATATTCTGAACTTGACACATTATCAAATGGAAAATAAGTTAACAAATTTAAGTCCATGAACTAATTAGAAAAAAGTATATATAAAATTCAGATACTGATAGTTACTTAATCTCTATTGTATTTTAATTTTTGTTATCGTTTGTGGTGGCTTTTCTTTTTCTTTAACCATAGTTTACTTCCCATTTTTGTAGGGAACTCATTTATATTTTATAGACACCAACAAAGCTGAAAAGTGTATAGTCAACCGCTATAAGGGAGATTATCGAGCAAATCGACCGTGAGTTGAATAGAGTTCAATTTGTGCTCGATAAAATATTTTGTTATTCGACTCAACTTGTTGCTTGTTAAGCTTGATAAAATTTTGCTCGACTCGTACTCGTTAAAAAAATTGTTGTTCGACTCACTCATTGCTTGTTAAGCTCACCAAAATTTTTACCTTATTTTTTAAATATATGTACAATCTAATGATATCATTAGAGCTTATAATATAAGCGTATAACTTCAGGAAAAAACGTGAGGATTGAGGAGATATAATCGAATTTGTGGTGACCGAGATAATATGAAGTCGATATTCAAGTGTAAGACATTTTTTTTAATTTCTCAATAATCTTCGATAAACAACAAAGGGGATAAGGCTTTAGGGAATTTAGAATTTAAACTTTCATTCATATTTTTTTTGTATGAGAACTGAAGATTTTTTCTCTTTTTTACTTTTACACATAAGATAATGATAAAAAAAGAAAAATACTAATTATTATAATTAATTTCTTATGAAAGATAATTTTTGAATTCTCGGGAAATATATAATGTTTTAGAAATTAGAAACTAAATATTATATGGGTAAATTACTTAGCAAGTCATTAATTTTTTTTAAAATTTTTAATTAGCATTTAATTTTTTTGGAATATAATTTTTTTAAGATATCCTCTAAAAAATTATATAAAACTTATAAAAAATAACCCGACACTTGTTTGCCAATTTTTAAAATATTATTTTAATACTTTTAATCAAAAATTAAAAGCAACAATAATTTGTCGTTTGACAATTTTAACAAAACCCTAGTTTTTCTTTCAATTGTTTCGTTTGCTTCTCCCTTTTTATTTTTTGTTTGCCGAAGTATTTATTATTTCTCTTACTTTTATTTACTATATTTTAATTTTTTTCAATTTTTATTTACATATATTTACGGTCATTTGGTGCTTGTACGAAAATATTCACGATACTTATTTTCAGATTTAAATTTAGTTTGCTTATCACTTATTTTTTCACTTTATTGAACATCTCGTTTGGATTAAAATAAATGTAATTCAAATAGGTTTTTAACTTTTTGACCGATAGACGTCCTTATCCAGGGGTAAGGGTTTATTTTTCTTTTTTATTTTTGGACAATTCCCGTTCAAAAAAAGAAAAAAATATTCCTAATGCATTTAAAATCTATAATCTAAAATAAAAAATGTAAATATCAACCGAGAACTTTTAACCAATTATTTTAAAAATAATTGACGTGTTTATTTTTCTTTAAAAAATCAATATTTTTTTGATCTAATAAAAAACAATAAATTTGTAAATAATAAATAAGAGTAGTGAAATTTGTATATGTAATGTACATACATCACATACAAACACAGTTCTCTATTTCTCTTTCTTTCACTTTCCTTTCTATCTTCCTTCCCATTTCAGCTTCTTCTTTTCACAGCCATTTATTAGATTCCTCATAATTCCTCATTTCTTTTATTTTTTTCCCTCATTGGATTGTACAAATTCCCATCTCTAAATACTTTCTTTTCTTCTTCATCTTTTGGCTTGTTTTATTTTTCCTTATTTATGTTCTATGGGCTGATAAAAAAGATATACTGTAAATCTCTTCTGGGTAATTTTCATTATTTGACTTTTTCTTTGTTCTGAAAACTAAACTAGCTTTCTGGGTTTTTCTTGTTGTTGCAGAAAAACCTTTAATACTCAGTTGAATATATCATACAGAGCTTGAAGAAACCAATCAAGTTTATTTATATATATAAAGTTTTCAATTTAGTCAAAGTTTTTGTCAATAATATTTTTTTTTAAATTTTGTTCTTTAATTTGTTTGTCTTCCCTTTAGCCAAAGAGAAAGACATGGGCAAGCAAGGGCCTTGCTATCACTGTGGAGTTACTAGTGAGTTCTTGTTTCTCCATTTAAATATAAAGTTTCAAGCAAAATGAAAAAGGCATTTTGAGTCCTTGGGTATATATGTGAATGTTCAACTTTTTTTTTTCTCTTCTAAAATCAATATTTTTGCTATATGATTTATATGCTTAGATGAATTATGACCAGATTACATGGACAGTGATAATAAATTTTACAATTTGTGCTGTTCTTTGTGTTGTTCTGTTTGTATATGGTTTTAGAACAACAAATGTCCATTTTTCTCAATCCATGTAAAGCTTAGAACTTGAGTTTGTTATTGAATTTAATTGTTTCTTTCAACCTCATCCATTTTCTATTGGATACTGGGGAATTGCAGAGCCTATGTTGTTGAATTATGGCCAGTTTCAGATTCAACTTAAATTGGTATTGCTTTCCCATTGCTCCATTGATGTTTATAAGCCTAAATGTCGAGCCAAACCGCAACCCTCCTCTATTCAATTCATAAAAATGTATTTCCTTGGTGCATCATTGTTTGGCTCCTTTATAGCTGCACTTGCCATTGAGTTCTTGATAGATTTCCTGCTCATTTTTTATTCTCATAAATAAGCCAGTGTTTAAATTCAATGCTTAGGAGCAAGCACTCTCATGCTTGCTCTGAACAATTTTCCGGTCTTTGTTGATAACAATTGTCAACCTCCAATGGACTGGACTTTGCCTCTTAGGCCATTAAACATTTCAACCACAAAAGAATCTTTGCTGTTAAACATTCTGAATGACTCTCCAGTGTTCAATTTCATTGCATTAAATTTGAATTGTTTTATAGTCTTGGAACATAGTGTGCTTGCACCAATTACTGCGACTCCAGTTATTTCATCTGTATTCTTTTGCTGGTCATTGATATGAGTTTTAAATGTGTCAAGTAAAAGTGTTAATGGAAGCTTTATTATGCTCGTTTGCCTTGGTTGAGGCAAGAGCATCAACCCTGACTTTGAAGATGATTTATCGGAACCATGCATTTATCTTTGAATTTGGCCAAGAAACTATTATTCTCTTTGATGCAATCATTTTTCTCCCCACAAGTTTTGCTCCTTTAAAATATCTATAAGATTTGGCTAATGGATCTTGCGATAATCATATCACGGGTTTGGTATCTCCTTATCTTTAACTAGTATTATACTTACTATCAACAATGCATTGTAATAGGCACTCCTTTATGGCGCAATGGACCTCCTGAGAAGCCAGTATTGTGCAATGCATGTGGGTCACGGTGGAGGACTAAAGGGACCCTTGCAAATTATACCCCACTTCATGCTCGGTTTGACCCTGAAGATTACGAGGATCATAGGACTTCCAGATTGAAGAGCATATCTATAAATAAGAACAAAGAAATCAAACTGCTGAAACCAAAACCAAATCATGAAACAGCAGTTGTTGCCCCTGATTACATCCAGGGTTTCCGTAAGTTTGTGGATGAAGATACTAGTAATAGATCGAGTTCTGGATCAGCGATATCTAATTCTGAAAGCTGTGCCCAGTTTGGCAGTGCAGATGCTAGTGACTTGACAGGTTGGACACATTGCCACCAGCATTCCTCATTGCTATTTTGACTTCTTGAGAGTGATTTGCAACTCTTTTTCATGAAAGGAAAGGGACCTAGCGGATCATATACCAAATTCTAAGGAGAGTCTTAGTCTATCTAGTGAACTTACTAGAGATTCGTGAGTGCCGTACTTGGCATAAACAAAAATGGTTGTATATCTTCCTAGAAATATAGTCTTTACAATTTACACTGCCAAGTTGATCTTGGCTGATATCAGTGGCTTCATTGCATGTTTATACTTTACAATGACCTGAAATACTCATTTAAATCGCCTCTTCCATCTTTCTCCAGGGCCTGCTCAATCTAACGTGTGGGAGTCAATGGTACCTGCTAAGAAAAGGACCTTCGTAAATCGTCCTAAGCAATCTTCAGTTGAGAAGCTTACAAAAGATTTATATACTATTTTACATGAACAACAGTCTTCATATTTCTCTGGATCATCTGAGGAGGATTTACTTCTTGAGAGTGAAACACCTATGGTTTCTGTTGAGATTGGACACGGAAGTGTTCTAATTAGACATCCAAGCTCAATAGCTCGAGATGAGGAATCTGAAGCTAGCTCACTTTCAGTTGAAAACAAACAATATTCAGTGAACGAGGCTTATTCGCATTCTTTAAGTTTCCTTGGATACGGCAGTAGCAAGGCCATGAAATTTTTAGGACATGCATTTGAAAAGGCTAAGAACCTACCTGGACCTGGAATGCAGCACGATCAACTTAAGAGGTAAATCTTTTCGCTATAATATTTTACAGATTGCAATATAATCTGCAAATAATATCTGTCTCCGCAGTTTCTCGGGAAGGATTTTTAGTATAGTTTCTTCATGGCTCATGAGTCATGGGACGTAAGATAAGCTTATAGCTTCTTCGAAATGGGAGATGAAATCGGATAATAGGGCCTTCATTTTAATAAATATTTCCTTTCCTTTTTGACATTTTGGCAGGGACAAGGCTCAACATGAAAAATCACAAATGCTGGAAAGTCCTAATTCACCACTGTGTAACATAGATTTAAATGTAAGTTCCCCTGTTTCATTTTTCTTGTATTTGTTTTTCTTAGGAAACAGCTTTATAACTCAATTCTAGAGCTACTATATTGTTAAAAATATCAATTAAGCCCTAGGAACCTGTAAGTTTGCATGCATTTAGTGACTGGATGTTTCACAAATCTTGACACATGATTCTTCCATCTTAAGCAAAAGGTGAATCTCCATGAAAATTTCACATTACAGAACATATGTTCATTCTCCATTTGTGATTGTATTTTCGCGTGGAACAGGATGTCCTCAACTTTGAGGAGTTGGTGAAACATTTAACAAATGAAGAGCAGCAGCAGTTGTTGCAGTATCTGCCTCCGCTGGACATTGCCAAACTCCCTGATAGGTATGTCTTTTTCTCTTTATCAACATGGGGAAATAATACCTTTCTAGTTCATGGTTTGTGTATAATGGAATGCATTCACTAATAATAATAATGTTTTTGTTTCATTAGTATCTGCAACATATGTAGTTGAAATCAGATAATTGCGGAAAAGAAAAGGGGGGGACCAGCAATATTATTTTCTAACGAGACGATCAATAATAGAAACGTGATGTTGAATCACTCTGATAGTTATCATTGCACCTGCAGCCTCGAAAGCATGTTTGAAAGCCCTCAATTCAAGGATAACCTATGTTACTTTCAGCAACTGCTCGAGGAAGGGATTTTTAACCTCTCTTTCCCCGGGGTGAAAGCTGAAGATTGTAAGACTTTGAAAAGACTTGCATTATTTAATTTGACGAAATCCCAATGGGTGGAATGCCGTGATGTACTTAAGGTTCGAATTGGTTCATGAACTTGTTGGCAATGAACTTACTGTGCTCACTGGATGCCTAAGTATATTTGCATTTCTCAGCTGCAGAGATGTAAACATAGTATTGGCGGGGATGTGACTGGTAGAGGACCAATTGCAATTACATCGAACAGTTTGGTGATTACAAAGAGATTACGCGACACCCAAAGTCAAAATTTTCCAGGTTCAAATAGTTCTCTTCTGTTATTACCTGCTCGAAATAAATCAATTGCTAATCTTTTGAGCTGCGGTGATTGTTAACATGCTTGTCATTTTCAGAAGCAAGGACCTTAAAGTGCCCTAAAAAGGTGTCCATGAAGGCTACCTACGAAAACAAAGAAGTCATAGACGATGACGGTTCTTGCTTTACTCCGAGAAGCCTATTCGCTTTGCCTCCTGATGGTGGCTCTCTCTCGATGGATTCTCTCCGTTTCATCGATGAAAGTTCTGATCAAGACTTGTTGCTAGATGTGCCACCCAATGGCTCATTCCCACAGGCAGAACTGCTTCATCCTACTATAAGTTTGGCAAGCACTAGTAGTAGCTCAGCACGCTCGAATCTTGTCCATCCTTATTAATGGTTGTTAATCACTAGAACTATGAAGGCCTCATGACTAGATATTTTGCATGCCTAACTCCAAAGTCTGTGAATTAGGTTTGATGGTTGCTCTTTTTCCGCCTTGCCTTTTCGTAACTTCGAATGCTAAAAGGATGAATTCCAGGTGGGTTTTCTTGTATAGGTTGAGAAGATGTTACAATATATAGTTCAAAAGAATGCGGAAGAGGCGGTAATCACCGGAGTTTTTGCATGGACATTTATATACCCCATGATCACTTTAGACTATGAATATCTTTATACGAAATCGATGGAAGACAACTATGGAGGCAAATTTTAGACAGTATAAATTATACATCTCTGCTCACACCTGCATGTGCCATGTAAGGGTCCGAACGTAGGGATATTTTGTTGGCCAAGGCAGGGAGCATTTTGCCTTGCAAGTCCAGAATGATCTACTAAAGTAGGTGCCTATTCTTTGGTGTGATTTGTGAGCTAATGAAATTGAATAATGGAGTGCACTAGTCAAATGCTTTGATGTAAATGCAAGCAAATACTTTAATACTAAAAAGTAAGCAATCCTTAATTGATGGGGGGGGGGGGGGGGGGGGGGGAGGTGAAAACATTTAATCCTTGGTAACTTTTTTAACGTGGTCTTGAACCTTTTTTTCTAAAAGGTAGGTTTTTTAGGGTAAAATATCACAATTGGTCACCAAATTATTCTCACTTTTTTGTTTTAGTTACTAGACTATTGTTTTTGGTAAAATAGTCACTAATGTTATATTTTTCCTATTTTGGTCACATGTTAAAAAGCTCATGGAAAATTAAGGAAGCGAAAATAGTATAGTGACCAAAATAATAGTTTTTTGACAATAATAAAAAAACGAGAATAGTTTAATGATCAATGATGATGTCTCTTTTGATGGCGTGGGAATATGATATTGTGTCATGTGGCATTAGGTTGAGAAAAGTTTAGGGATTAAAAATCCAATTTCATTTAGTTTTTTAAATAAAAGCCCAACAATTTATATTAAAGTTCAAAGTCCATTTACCATAAACCTAAAGCCCAAAATATAAGTCTGAAACCTGGTAGTCCATTATACCCAATAGCCCTAAATTGTTCTACATTTCCCTTTTAGTCAAAAAAAAAAAAGCTCTACATTTCCCGAAACCAATTCTAACCGTTAGATTTAATTTCTGATTTAACGGTACCTTTTGTTGCCTTCCATTATACTCTTAGATCTTTTAAGCAAAGTCGAATATAATATAGTTAATAATGCAAATTGGGTTGAGACTTGAGAGGTTCTCTCCATAATGGCCATTTGTATCCATCTGGATTCATTAGTTAATAGGTTGGATATAAGTGGTTATACTTATACTAGAAAATATTATATGGACAAAAAAAATCAGGAACAAATTTTAAAATTGAACTGAATTCAGGGGCTTAATTATTGTTTTATCCCGTCCTAAATTTTATCCAAACCACAATGCTGGACTTTAAACAAATAATTCCATGATATGCTTTTATCCCGTCCTAAAATTTATTCAGGGGCTTAACAATGGGAGCGTTGTTATTTTTAACTGTTTACTATTTTGTGTTTAATATTTAAGATTAAAAAATTAAAGATGACATGAATAATATGATTATATGGAGGAAGACATGAATAATTTTAATTGGTTTGTCCTATATCTTAACTGGTAAAGGAAACTTATAATATAATTTCTCATGTCTCGGTTTTTATCTCTATCTTCTTTTTAACTTAACGTAACAGGAAAGAAGAGAAAATGATGAAAATATAGAAGAGATGGGGAAGGAAGATCATTTTTAAAAATTATTAAATTTAACCCTTCTTTTACTCTTTTTATATAAAAAAATATTAAATTTACTTGTTGGGTTATTTTTAAATTATGTTTACTGATTGCAGATTTGAAGGTTTGTTTGGTATATAGAAAAAGAGAATTAAAATTAGGATCAACATGAAAATATGGTTGGTTCAAGTGGTAAGCAGATAGTTTTTTTGTCCTTTTTCGATGTTTTTTTCTATGATACAAAACTAAAAGATTAAAGTTTAAAATTTAAATCTTAAACCTTAAAAATACACAATACCCATAATTCTCTAAACCCTATTAGAGTTATATTTTGGTTATTAGCTGTTAAAGAAAATAAAGAAGTAGTTAGTTAGTTATTAGGTAGTTTTCTTATTATATAAATATTATTGTATTAGTGGAATATTGTATCGCTTAGTATTCATTTTTAATAAAAGATTTCAGCACGTTTCTTTTCTTTTCTGTTCACGGGTAACAAGCCCTAAATCTTTTTTTCCCTTCTCTTTTACATATCCGAAATTTCCCAAAGTCGAAACCCTAGGTTTCAACATGGTATCAGTCGATTCAATAGTCGCCGGCCGTTCTTCCTCTTCCGCCGACGGTTCCTTCCGCGATGATGATCCTTCCGGGGAATATTACATCCACCCCAATGAAAACCCAGCCTTGATTCTCACATCTGCTCTTCTTGACGGCGCAAACTACCACAGTTGGGCTCGGAGTATGAAGATGTCCCTCATCTCCAAGAACAAGTGGAGTTTTGTCGATGGTTCCATTGAAGAACCTGCGAAAGATTCGACCATGTATAAGGCCTGGCTTAAATGCAACAATCTGGTCCTTTCGTGGTTGCAACGAGCCTTGACGCCGGAGATTGCTCAGAGTGTCCTCTGGTTTGACACTGCGTACGATTTGTGGAAAGATCTTTTTGAGAGATTTAACCAAGGCGATTTGGTAAGGGTTTCAGATTTGTTACAAGAATTTTATTCTTGTCAGCAAGGTAATGTTTCTGTTACCTCATATTATACTCAATTGAAAGTCCTTTGGGACGAAATCTGTAACTTTCGACCTTTAAAGTCTTGTACTTGTTCTGCCGTTGAATACCGAAATCAAGATTTCTTGATTCGGTTCCTTAGGGGTTTAAATGAGAGTTTTTCTGTACCCAAATCTCAATTGTTGATGATGAAGCCCACCCCCTCTATTAGTGATGCTTTTGCTGTTGTTGTTCAGCATGAGAGGTCTTTAGCTTCTGTGGTTCTGCCTGAGTCAAATATTTTTTTAGCAGATAGGGTTTCTGGGAGAAATCTTGATCATAATAGGCCCGATAGTAGGTCTTTCACTAAAAAGTTCAATAATTCCAATTCGGTCAAAAGGCCTTTGTGCACTTTCTGTGGCTTGTATGGTCATACCCTAGAAAAATGTTACCGTAAACACGGTTTTCCACCCGGGTACAAAAATCGAAATCAATCTAGGGTTAATCAAGTAGGAAATTTGGCTCCACCTGGTTTTGAAGGGTCTTCTGGTGTTAATAAAAATCTTCAAGATTCTAGTTCTTCTGTTGTTTTTACTAAGCAACAGTACGATAATCTGTTAAGTATGTTGCAAGACAGAAATGTTTCTGTTCAAGGTCCTTCTAGTGTGCAAAATTCTGCTGGTGCTACTGATTCTAAAGTCAATGCCCTTATTGCTGCATTTGATGCTCCTTCTTCTAATGCAGTTGTTGATTCTGGTAATGCACAATCTTTACCCTTTTGTTGTTCAAGTTTTAATTCTTGTTCTGATATAACTTGAATTTTGGATTCGGGAGCAACAGATCATATATGTAATGATTTGAGGTGTTTTGATTCTTATTCTCATGTTTTAGATAAGTTTATTAGACTGCCAAATAACTCTTTAATCAAAGTTTCTCATGTGGAAACAGTTAGGATAAACAGATTTTTAATTCTGCAAAATGTTTTTTATATATCTGGTTTTGCTTTCAATATTGTTTCAGTTTCTCAACTTACTAAAGCTTCTGTTGCATGTTTGTTTTCTGCTGATTTTTGTTTTATTCAGGACATATCCAGCTCGAGGATGATTGGTTCAGCTAAGAGCATCAATGGTCTATATCATCTTGTTTCTGCTGATACAAGTAACTCAGACCTTAGTTGTTCTTTGATTTCTTTTAATGCTGGTTTTGTTTCTGATGCAAATATTGTTGATTCTGTTTCTTGTGATGCAAGTCAATCATTGTCTTCTGTTTGTAATTCTTCTGTTGAATCTTTTAGGCTCTGGCACTCTAGGTTAGGCCATCCTTCTGTTAGAAGAATGAAGTTTTTTGATAATGTAAATAAAGAGTGTTCTTCTTTTCCTAAGATCTTTGAATGTGAAATCTGTCATTTGGCTAAGCAGAAAAGACTTCCTTTTCCTATAAGCAATAGTGTATCTGATTCTGTTTTTGATCTTATTCATGTTGACGTATGGGGTCCCTTTCCAGTTCAAAGCATCTATGGTCATTTGTATTTTTTAACAATTGTAGATGATAAGAGTAGATACGTTTGGATTTATCCTTTAAAAGTAAAATCTGAAGTTAAATCTGTTCTAATTAGCTTCTATAATTTTGTTGAAACACAATTTTCTAAGAAAATAAAATGCATACGGTCTGATAATGCGAAGGAGTTTGATTTGATAAATTTCTTTCATTCTAAGGGTATAGTGCATCAGAATTCTTGTACATATACTCCACAACAAAATAGTATTGTGGAGCGTAAACATCAACATCTTTTAGCTGTTGCTCGTACTCTTAGAATACAAGCTGTTTTACCTTTGTTTTTTTGGATTGACTGCATTATTCATGCTGCGTATCTAATAAATCTTACTCCCACGCCTCTTTTGAATAATAAAACCCCTTATGAGCTTCTTTATGGTTCACCTCCTAAGTTGAGTCATCTAAAAGTTTTTGGCTGTACTGCTTTTGCTTCTATTTTACCAAAACCTAAGACAAAAATAGACCCTAGAGCTGTTAAGTGTGTTTTCATAGGTTTTCCTAAAAATGTAAAGGGTTATAAGCTTTATGATATAGAAGCTAAGACTGTTTTCATTTCAAGAGATGTGGTGTTTTCTGAATCTGATTTTTACTTCAAATCTGTCAAGCTTACAAATCAGATTGTTTTACCTGTTCATGATAATGATATTTCAATTGATGAGGATAGTGTTTATTTTCCTGAAACTTCTCTTCCAACTTATTCTGATAATTCTGAAAATATTCAGATTGATTCCCCTGAATCTGTTCAACCAAATTCTGGTTTACAGCAACCTAGTGTTTTGTCTCAGCCATCTGTTCCTTCTATTTCTAGGCCACGCAGAAATGTTTGTCTGCCCTCTAGATTTAGAGACTATGAAGTTTCCGTTCCTGGTCATAAATCATCTCCACATAATATAAATAATGTTTCTTGTTTTGATAATCTGTCCAATTCTCATAATTCTTATATTAATAATATGGACATTCTTGCTGAGCCCACATCTTATTCTCAAGCTGTTAAGCATGAGTGTTGGAAAGCTGCTATGGCAGATGAGATTAAAGCTTTAGAGCTTAACAAAACATGGGAGCTAGTTCCTCTTCCCCCAGGAAAGAAAACTATAGGCTGCAAATGGGTTTTTAAAACCAAATTAAAGTCTGATGGTTCTTTAGAGCGATATAAAGCCCGTCTTGTGGCAAAAGGATACACACAGCAATCCGGGGTAGATTTTTTAGACACTTTCAGTCCTGTTGCTCGAATAACCACCATTCGAACCCTGCTTGCTGTCTCATCTTCTAAAAATTGGTTTTTACATCAACTGGACATCAATAATGCATTTCTTCATGGTTTTTTGGATGAGGAAGTCTATATGGACTTACCTCTTGGTTTTAAAACTGATAAAGCTAATGTTGTTTGTAAGCTCACTAAGAGTCTATATGGTCTTAAGCAAGCCAGTAGGCAGTGGAATGAGAGGCTTACTTCAGCCTTAATTCAACAAGGATTCAAGCAAGCTTCTGCAGATACATCCCTTTTTCTAAAAGGAACAGGTATGAACTTTATTGCTCTAGCAGTCTATGTAGATGACATAGTCTTGGCTAGTCCTAGTGAGCATGAAATAGTTACAATCAAGGAATATTTGCATGATTGTTTTAAAATTAAAGACCTTGGTCAGCTTAAGTATTTTCTAGGACTTGAGGTAGCTAGGTCTGTTAAAGGTATCAATTTATCTCAGAGAAAATATACTCTAGATTTACTTAAGGAAACTGATTTCTTAGATTCAAAACCTGTTTCCACACCTTTACTTGCTAAGGCTAAGCTTTCTAAAAATGAGGGGATTCCTTTAAAAGATTTTACTTCCTATAGAAGGTTGATAGGGAAGCTTTTATATTTAACAAATACCAGACCAGATATTTGTTTTGATGTTCATCAGTTATCACAGTATGTTTCAGCACCTACTGATATTCATATGCAGGCTGCTCATAGAATATTGAGGTATCTTAAAGGCACCCTTGGACAAGGGCTTTTCTTTCCTGCTGATAATTCTCTTAAGTTAAATGCTTTTTGTGATTCGGATTGGGCCTCATGCCCTGATTCAAGAAAATCAGTTACTGGTTTTTGTATTTTTCTTGGTACAGCTTTGATCTCTTGGCGTTCGAAGAAGCAGCAAACCATATCTCAGTCATCTAGTGAGGCAGAATACAGAGCATTAGCTTCTGTTTCATGCGAAATTCAGTGGCTGAATTATTTGCTTTCTGATTTACAAGTTCATATTCTTACTCCTGCAAATTTATATTGTGATAATTTGTCTGCTATTCGTATTGCAGAGAATCCTGTTTATCATGAACGAACGAAGCACATTGAAATCGATTGTCACCTCATCAGGGAAAAGCTTCATCAAGGACTTATCACTCTTCTTCCTGTTTCTACTGAGCATCAGTTAGCAGATTGTTTCACAAAGGCGTTGCAACCTTCTCCTTTTCAAATTGCCATTTCCAAGTTGGGCATACTTGATATATATGCTCCAACTTGAGGGGGGCTATTAGAGTTATATTTTGGTTATTAGCTGTTAAAGAAAATAAAGAAGTAGTTAGTTAGTTATTAGGTAGTTTTCTTATTATATAAATATTATTGTATTAGTGGAATATTGTATCGCTTAGTATTCATTTTTAATAAAAGATTTCAGCACGTTTCTTTTCTTTTCTGTTCACGGGTAACAAGCCCTAAATCTTTTTTTCCTTCTCTTTTACATATCCGAAATTTCCCAAAGTCGAAACCCTAGGTTTCAACAAACCCTAACCTTAAACTTTAACACTAAACTCAAAATCTTATTTTTTTAGTGTGGGAGCATAAATAGGGGCACCGAAAAGGGGCAGAGGATGTCTATTCGTGGTAAGCAGTTTGGTATCGTTTAAGCAAGTCTCGAGTTTAAGACTTTAAGTATGCAAAGAATTCCCGTGGAAGACTCACCAACCTAAACTTAATGTACGACGCGAGTTAATTCAAATTAGTAAAGTCAAAGCGCTGAAAAACCATAATTGCAACCAAAAAATTAGGACAAACAAGAAACAAATCAATTGAACTGGTTTTGCATATATTTTGGGGTTTTAGAAAAATGGTTCGTATTATTACCCAACCCGGTCTAGTTTTGAGAAAAAAATTGCTCGGGTAAACTATTTTTAGCACTCAATTTTAAAAAATCTCAATTTTATCATAGACTCTCAAATTATGTTTGTTTTAGCCACTCAACCATTAAGTCTTTAATGTCGTTTAAATTTTTTGGGTAAATTTAAGCAAAAAAAAACCTAGACCTTTCCTCTGAAACCCAAAATTTTGAATTTCCCTTGATTCATCGGCGCTAGAGTATTTTTATTCCAAATTCGAATAGGGGAGAGTTTGAGAATGAGGAGAAAAAAATATATCCCAATTTTGCGTTGATTAGGCGATGAATATTGCATATTAGATCAAGAATAAATCGAAACTTTGATTTTGAAAAAAAATTAATCTCAAAAGAAAAAGAAAGGGAAATGAGAACGTTTTGTATCAATTACGTCACAAATTGAACGATGGTGGAATATGACCTCGACCATATAGAATAAAGTTAAACTTTAGAAAAAAAATCTTAAATAAAAAGCTCCAAATATAATGTTTTGATGTTGGCGTTAAACATTTAATGATGGAGTGACAAAACAATTAAAATTTAAAAGTATAATGATAAAATTTAAAAACACATACAAAGTTTAATAAACAAAATAGTTTATTTTTTCCATTGGTTTTTTTTCATTGATTCAATATTGAATTTTTAACTTTACATATTTTATGTTAGATAGTTAAACGATTTTTTTTTAACTTTGTTGTTGTAAAATGAATGTTTATATTCGCTTTTTTAAGTTTTTTTTCCTATTTTTATGATTTTCTTAATTTTGTCCTAATAAGAAATTTGGCTGTTAAATTATGGTGTGGTTTTTATTCTGACCATTAAAATTTAGGGTAAATTACATAAATAGTCCCCCGACTATGCCCAAATTATTTTTTGCGTCTTTCGACTACCAGAAGTTACAAACTGGTCACTCGACTTAAAAAAAGTAACATATTGGTCCAACACCGTTAAAAATTTAACAGCTGATGACGTGTCAGTTAATATAAATTGATATAATTACATAATTAGCCCTCAATTTTGACACTTATTTAAATTTGACCCTAATTCTAAAAAAATTAACCCACATAATTTTAATATTCTATCAATTTAGTTCATCTTCTTTTCTATTTATCCTCTCCTTTAATTCTTCAATTCATTTTCACCCAAAATCCATTTAATTCTACCAAATATGAACACATATAAGAGATGAAACAACTTCATTTTTGTGACTATAAAACCCCATCAAATTAACCTCTCCAAACACCTAAACAAAACCTCAATCAAAATCCACTTTAGTAGATGAGTTTATTGCAGAAATAAAGCTTGAATTAAATAATTTAATCACCTAAATAAAAAACCCCACAATGGCAATTAGATTTGCATCCTTCATTTCTTGTATTGTCCTTAAGATTTGATTAGTTTTTGGTATTGAGTTTTTAAAAACAAATGAAACCCTTGAAAGAATCGGATTAGTATTTTCATTTTCGTTGGTTTATCTGGAGATTTGATTAGCTTTTGGAATTGGGTTTTCGAAAACCCATGAAAGAATCCAAGTTAAGCACTAAGCCAATCGGACACAACCCGATAAAACTGATAAGCAATCTTTGTTTCTCAGTTATTTACCGTTATTGTTATCACTTACCAACCCCCACATCCAGGCTTAAAATCAGCCCCGACCTTAACCAAAATTTTCACCCAAACTGAGCTTTTAAAAATGATGATTTTGTCCTTAAAAATCGGTGAGGGTTTACTTGTCGTTGCGGATCTTACAATACCCTCTGCTTTGGTAATAAATCCCATCACCGAAATCGTGGTCGAGAAGTCTAAAGAGAAAATATCGAATTTGAGCCTGAAAATCTCTAATTGCCATTGGGTTTTTTTTATTTATGTGATTAAATTATTTAATTTAAGCTTTGTTTCTGCAGTAAACCCCTATACTAAAGTGGATTTTGATTGAGATTTTATTTTAGGTGTTTGGAGAGGTTAGTTTGATGGGGTTTTATGGTCGCATAAAATCATAAAAATGGAGTAGTTTCGTCTCTTATTTGTGCTTGTGTTTGGTAAAATTAAAAGGATTTTGGGTGAAAATGGAATGAAGAATTAAAGGAGATGAGAAATAGAAAAAAAAGATAGACTAAATTAATAGAATATTAAAATTATGTGGGTTAATTTGTAGAATTATGGTCAAATTAAAATAAGTGTAGAACTTGAGGGCTAATTATGTAATTATATCAATTTATATTAACTGCCACGTCATCAGCTGTTAAATTTTTAACGGTGTTGGACTAATTTGTTATTTTTCTTAAGTCGAAGGACCAGTTTATAACTTTTGATAGTCAAAAGACGCAAAAGATAATTGAAGCATAGCCGAGGGACCATTTATGTAGTTTATCCTAAAATTTATTTATCAATTATGATCTTTTAAATTTCGTTCTATCAACAGTTATGGTTTTTATTTGACGTTATTAAAAAACGATATGACCTTTTTAACCAAATATTGAGTGACATGTGGAGTGTCAAATTAAAATAAATTATACTGGGTCAAGTTAGGAATTTTTTTTTTTTAAAAAAAATACATTATTTCTGAGTATATTTAGCGGCTTGTTTAAGTTCTTTATAACTGTATTACCTTTCGGCTTTTGAGTATGTTTCCCGCCTTTTTTATGTTGCCGTTGGGTTAATTTGGGCCTCTCGTTTACTCGTTACAGGAAATGGTAAAGCATAATTCTTTTATTATTATGTTTTTAAAACGACATGATTCGAATCCATACAAGATAAGATAATAAAAAATACTCTTAATTACTCAGTCAATTAGTAAATCGCGGTAAAGCATAATTTAACTACATATATACGAGATGGATCCATGTTTATGTTGGGAGGGGATCTTCCCCCACTCACCAAAAGTTATTTTTTACTTTTAATTTATATTTTTTAAAAAATAAATTAATTATAAAAATTTTCCTTCATTTTTCAAAATTTATATTTTACGCCTTGAACTATAACTTTATCCATGCATGCATAAAAATATTTTTTTTCATATATAATAATGTGAATAAATAGTAAAATTTATTAATAAACATGTGGTCATTAGTTTGGCAAAATTTGGGGATAATCCATTCCCAAATTTTATTTTGAAATATAGAGTACTTTTGGCCATATTTTAAAATTTAGGTCAAAATCTACCGTAGCTATAGGAGAATTTCATGTGCACATAGCGAGGTCCTTTAAATATGTATATTTTGGATAAAGTCAACTCATTTAATGCACAACACAATGCCATGTACAAATGGCGAGGCCTCCACGTTTACTGTTGATTTTAGCCTAATTTTTAAAATATGGATGGAGGATCCTTATATTCTAAATTTTTATATGAGAATAGATTATCTCCTCTAAATTAACAAATTATTCAATATATTTCGTAATTTTACTTTAATTTTTTTAGAACAAACTCTTTGGAAACATTGCCTTAAGAAAACCTCTTTAAAAATACCTTATATTAATTACAAGGGTTAAGTACTGGGATGATCACTTATGTTTCTCCCAATACAGAATGAGTGATTTTCAAAAACGGCTAGTAAGGTTACTTACGTTTTCGATCTGTAAACTTTTGGTAACTGAGATGTTTGTTACCGTTAAACTTAAACAGGAGGCTGATTTGGCACAATTTAAAAAAGGATAAATTACCTATATAATCCATAAACTATTACGCCACTTCTATTTTGACCACCGAAATAAAAAATAATTTGTATAATTTCACATTTAATCATTCATATTTATAAAAAAATTATTATTATTATTATTGTTGTTGTTGTTGTTGTTGTTGTTTTTATCCGATATTTTTTTTTGTTAATTTTTTTAATTTTATCTCTAAACAGTTAACGAGGGAATAAAAAGAGCATTTAAGGTTAAATTTGTTTTTTTTTTAATTTTTTATATATTTGCTGAGTTTTTTAAGTTACAAGGATTTTTGCTGTGGACTTAATCTGGTTGCTTGCCCTTTTGTAGCTTTATGTTAAGAGTTTGATGTTCTTTGGTGGTTCTGATCTATCTCTTGCTTGATCAAGCGAACAAATATTGTTGCTATATTGGTTTGTCTTTGCTTCACTGTTTCACCCACCAAGCAACTTTTTATAATAATTGTCACTGATCAATAATTATATTGTTGTTTAGAACAGTTATTTTATGAACCATTTATGATTGTTTTTGTTAGTCGTATCACATTTTAAATATAGTTAACACCGGAGAATATCCATGCCTCTAAGACTCGATTTCTTTTTGTTTTGTGTCAATAATTTAAACTAAATGAACCACGGTCTATTTAGGCCTACAAATGAGTTGTAATAATTCAAATGGTATGGATCTAGAATCTGATTGATCTGAACACGATTGAACCCACATTTGCTTGACCTCAATATTGCAAACCTTTTTAATGAGAATAATAAAGATGGTGGGGGAATGAAATAAAATAATTTGTAAATATGAAAGATTAAATGTGAAATTATATAAATTGTTTTTATTTCGGTGGTTATAATTAAAATGAAGTCATAGTTTAGGGATTATATAGGTAATTTATCATTTTTTAGTTGAACGTCTCAATGACCAAAAATTTACATATCGAAAACATAAGTGACCTTACTGGTCGCTTTTGAAAATCGGTGACCAACTTTGTATTGAGAAAAACATAAGTGACTATCCCAGTAAGTAAAATTATATATATACACGGTCATTTCTGCTAAGTCTAAAATATGTTCATTGAAACAAGAGAAACCTAAGAAAGGATTATTTAAGGCAATTAAAAGAGAATAATTTCGGAACGACAATTTAAGTTTCAACGAAGAGATTATTTTAGATAGTGGTATACAAAACTCGACTCGAATTATTTTAGGGTCAAATTAATGTTTTTATTAAAAGTTAAAGGGTCAAATTGATATTTATTTATAGTTCAAAGGCCCAATTAATATTTTGTTTAAAACCTAAGGTAAATTAAAAATAAACCCCTTCTACTAATGTGTCATGTACCAAAACATTATACATCAATAACGTGAGCAAGATGTTACATTTTAAATTTGACGAAAAAAGTGCACTTACGAAACATAAACTACCAACTGTGAAATTTACCCTTAATTATCTGATTTCGATTAAAACAATAAAAACAAAGAGTAAAATGGTTTAAAATTTAAGATTATACTAAGGAAAAAGTGAGAATATAAGATTACTTCTTATATTAGACCACGTACATAATGTGATAGTGAAATTCTATGCAAAAATCTAAGATTACACCATGTAATCTTATTAAACCATGCTCATAATGTGATATTATGACATGTCCGTAATCTCAGTGAACCAAACACTATAGAGTATAGTCTTATTTTGAAATTTTAAAGTTACACCATGTAATCTTAAATAATGCGAACTAACCGCACCCTAAAGTGCAGTAATCACAGCATAAGAAAGTGGAGAAGAAAGGAAAAGAAAACAAAAATTCAATTGCAATTATATTTGTGTTAAAACAACTAAAAGTATAATTTATTGAATTTAATTTATGCTACAAATATGACTGCCATTCCCATGGCTTTGTTTGCTATTGCTCCACGACAACGCACAAACAGTTCTGAGCTTCTCTCGTCACCCTTCAACTCAGTCTATACTTCTGCAGTAAACATATTAGAGAAGCTATTATAAGAAAAAAGAGGGGAACATTCATTCCTCTTTTGTCTTTCACAGCTTTTCATTTGCGAGGTAAGATTTCACACAAAATAGCAAACACAGCAACATCATGGTATCTTTGGATGTCTAGAACATGAAACACGCAATGTTGAATCATACAATTCAAGCGAAAAACATAATTTTTACCTGAGCAAATATAACAGTCACAGTAAAAGTTATCCTAATGGTCAGATAAGTTGTGCCTTTTTTAGGTCGGAAACAACACCACGGTCTTCAGTACCCCTTTCATTGTATAATACCTGCAGAATATAATTGGGAAAATGTAGTTCAGAAATGCAAGAAAACTAGTACAGAAAAAATAATTAATTCCAAGAAAAAGAACCTTATCAATGATGCCATATTCAACTGCTTCACTGGGGCTAAAATATTTTGGGCGCCTTATATCTTCCTCAATCTGCTCAGTTGATTTTCCCATGTGTTTTGCATAGAGTTTAACCTTGAGTATAATGCATATAAAAAAGCATGCAGTTCTATTAGCCCAAATTTGGAAGGTAAATCCAACAGAAAATTTTGTAAAGTCAGCTTTAATGAGTAAATTTATAACCAATATATACAGCCTACAGTTTAGCAAGCAAGCCCAAGGGTGTTTAGACAGGAACATGGAGTTTTCAAATGTAAGCTTGATGTATTATCAGAATCCTTAACCAAGTAAATTATTTTCTTACCAACTCTGTTTTCACATTCTTAACTTCCTTTCTTGCAAGGTCAACATCTGTTGCTTGACCTTGAAATCTAGCAATTGGCTGCAGAGCGATAGAGGGAAAAGTAGTGAATATAAAACATTTATGTCAAACGCATCCAACATAGTTGAAAAAGTTGATAGGTTAGATCAGAGATCCACTGTCCGACAACCGACCTGCTTTATCATTATTGTAGATGAAGGAAGAGCAGAACGATTTCCTGTTGCACCAGCAGCTAAAAGTAATGCAGCTTCTCCCCAAGCATTACCAACACAGAGAGTAAAAATAGGAGGCTTAACATACCTGCAGCAAAAGAAAGTATTCAGAAACGAAAAAAAAAAACTAGGCAGGTTGAGGATGTACAATGCTTTGTAGAATGTTAACATTCAGAAACTTTTTTAAGCTTAAGGCAGGTAGCATCTACTTAGTGTCTAGGAAGAAGAAAATCTGCAAGTAGCTAGGCCTCATCATGACAGAACTAAATACTGCTATAGAAATGTGGAAGGTTTAAAGACCGTATCATCATTCACAAAGAATGATGCATTCACTAGTTATCAGTAGTTGATGCAGCTGGAGTTTGACATTGAAACTACCATATTGAATCCAGGAAGAGAATTCAGATCATTCCAACACTTGATGCATGCATATTTTGTGCAGCTCGTAAAACAAGGCAATTCTGAAATAACTTATGAGTTAAAAAGCAAAAAATGTGATTACCCCATAACATCATAGACTGCAAAAGCCTCAGTCTCGTAACCCAGCTTCTCGCCACCCTGAAAAATGTGAAAAATCCGTTTAGTAATGTTAGAAAAAGGTGCAAATAAATGCAACAAATCAGTATCTTAATAAAGAGAAAGAAAATCTAAACATAAGTTAGCATTTGCTGGCAGCATTCTTTTAGCATCCAATGCCAATTACGATGCCGATAATCACAGAAAATACTACATTTATGGCTCTAGAATGTGGTCAACTTCCAGTAAGAGAATTATACCTTGGTTGTTCCAGTGGAGTTTATGTACAAATAAATAGGCTTCTGCTCGTCTTCATACTGAAGGTAAAGAAACTCGGCCAGTATCAACTCTGTGACAGAAGGAACAAGCGACATTCCCAAGTAAACTATCCGATTCTTGTATAAATATGATGCCAAGTCTGGTGGAGGTTGCTCCCATGCACTTCCCCTTGAAAAGGGAATAACCTATCCACAAAATTCCACAGGCCAACAGATAACAAATGAATTTATTCAATTGCACCCTTGTCTAGTCTCATAATTGATCAAACTTGGTCTTAGATAGGGCAACTTAACTGTCATATGCCACTCCAATTTAAAATAAAAGTAGCCTACATCACTAAGAACTAAGATTAGAATTAGTGATAATAACCTATCCTCTAAACGGAATAACCTATCCACATAATTCCAGGAAAAAACAGAAAAAAAAATATCCAACTGCTCCCTTTTCTAATCTCATAGTTTATCAAATTAGATGGGGAAACTCTCCAATTTAGATTAAGAACTAAGACTAGAATTAATGATGATTCAGCATTCTTATAAAATAAAAGTTGCATACTTTACTACTAATAAACGGTTGGAAAACCCTAGATAAGTAAAGTAACGCAATTTAAATGAAATCAAATTATCTGAAAGTACCATGGTGACGACGCCACGTTTGGGCTTGGAGCGGGAGAGAGAAGCTGGGTTGAGAGAGTCAGGCCGTAGCTTGAATCCGGAGAAATCTCCAGCGACGCTTCCAACGGCGCGAAAGGGAGAGAGGAAGTTGGTGGAGAGAGACGCCCGGGGGGATGTCGACGGAGAAGAGGTTAGGGTTCGGTTAGGGTTTGCGAATCGAGCGGTAGTTGGTGGTGATAGCATGTGCGCGTGGACGGCGAAGCTTGATGCGGCTGCGGTTGCGGTTGCGACCTCCATTTATGGCTATAGTGCTTCGAGAGAGCAGCGTTTTAGAAAAGGAGAGACGGCCTAGTTGAAAGCCTGAAACATAGAGAGCAGAGAAGGAACTGATAATTCGGATCAAACCCGATTCGATATCTAGCGATGGTTCGGGTTAGCTCCAAATGTTTTTTTTAACAAATTACGAGCTACAATTTACTCTCAAATTTATTTGTCATTAAAATTTTAAGACATTTAATTTACTCATTAGAGTTTAGACATGAAAAAATTTTTGTTATCTTTTTCAATAATTCTTGAACGACGTTCATTTACCGACGAATGGAGGAAATTTTTAAAATTTTAACGATAAAAAGTTTCACCGACATGAAAAAAAGCAATATATTAAGAAATGAGCTTCATCTGATGGCGGATGAGGAGATCGGTGAGAGAGGAATCAAAAGATTTTTGCCTGATTTGTGGACTTCAAGGCACTTTTACGACGAAATAGAGGTTGAATTCGAACACAAAGGGCCGAGACGAAGCGGCTGGCGAAATTTAGGATCGAACGACCACCGCCTTAGGTCGTTGATGGTGGCATCTGACGACAGTGAACTGTGGACAACTTCTATGTCATAATGTTGTCAAAAAGTTAACGGATGAGTGAGCAAAAACGTTCAATGTCTAAAACTTAGTGAGTAGATTGAATGTTTTGAAACTCCACAATTAGGGGTGAGTGTTCGATCGAGTCGAGTAAAAAAATTTCGAGTTGATGCGTCATATTTTACAACTCAAACTTTATTTGAATTTTTTTCGATTTGAGTCGAATTTTCGAGTTCCTATATAAATTTAATTGTAATTATTTATCATGTTATAATATATTTTGATTCTAATTTAAACGACTTTCTCTAATCATATAAGATATTCATACATATTTCATCATATTTTTTATATGTGACATATATATATATATATATATAAGGAGAAATTTAGGGACTCGACTCGAAATTAAAAATCAATCAATTAATTGCTAAAAATTTTGAGTTATTCGAATTTATATTTTACAACTCAAACTTTATTTGAAATTTTTCGAGTCGAGTCGAAAATTTTAATTTTCGAGTCTAGTCGAGTTTTGCTCATCCCTATTCACAATACATTAGAAAATAAAATTCAGTGATAAATTACGCAATTTACCTTTTTGAAAAAAACAATGTCATTTATCAGGTGACGCATTTTAATTAATATAATGTTAAAACTATAATCATAATTGAACGAGGGTTTGAATAAGTTAATGGTTGAATTAAGCTTTGACTTTGGTTGCGGTGTTAATAGAAGGGGTCGAACATAGATGATGAAGAACCAACTAAAATTTATGTTATATTGTAATTTTATTGTTTCTTGTAATTTTTTCTTTATCAGTGAATGACTTTTATTATAGTCAAAGAGTTCTAAAAAGAAACAAGTTCATTTTGCTTTTGATAGATTTTTGAAATAATTTCATTGTTTTTGATGAATTTAAATAGGGTTGATTTTTAATATTGCCGTTCATCAATATGTGTTTCATGTTGGATTGGATTAATAATATTTTATTTTTTCGCTTTGAAATAAAAATGATGAAATTGTGTGTTGGTTGGAATAAAAAAATGACTCCTAACGGAAAACCAGAGGAAGTTCTCTCTGTCCGCTGCTACCGGAACACTTGTTCTCCCTCTTTCATTGGTCTGCATCAACTACGACGAGGTTTGATCGTTTGGCAGCCTCAGGAGCAGGGTCTCCCTCCCTCAGCTCCATCGTCGCTAGTGCAGTGGGTCGTTGAACAGCTGTGGGAGGTGGTTTAGAGATTGTGTGGCTCTGGTCCGACGCGTACGGTGAGCACGGAAAGCTGGATCTTGCTGGGAATCGCAGCGCATGGGAAGGAAGCTGTCATCGTTTGCCCGCCGGGCTCGGTTCACGCCGGTTCCCTCTACACTTGGACCTTTTCTCTCCCGGAAGGTGCACCGTTTCTCCTTCACGCTTGGCTTGAACGAGGTTTTCATTTATTTTCGATGTTTAAATCACTGCTGGCCTATTGTTTTCGACCCCTGTTTCTTGTCTCATTATGGCCCGGTGATCGGATCTATCTTTTGGAGACGGTTGTTGGAGACGCCCTTGTCGGCGGGGCTTGGCCTGGCTGTCCCTTGCGGAATAGAGGAGGGGCGACCAACTCTGCTGATCAGAAGGGTATCCCGACTGTCGAGACGGCGCTGTCGTTCCATTACGCATTTGCCGGTTATTCGAAAGTCGATAGCCTCTGCTCCAGTAGACGTGTCTGGATATTTGGTTGGTCTGTTCGCTTTCCGAACATCTCAGGGGCCGGTCTTGTTGAGAAAACAACAAACCATGGTAGGCTCTTCGGATCTGGGCACAGTTTTGTTGTCACTGCTGGAAATGGTCCAGAACAAACGCCGGATCAACTTATTGGCCAGTTTGAGGGCCTGGAGACGGTGAAGAAGATTGTTGGGTCTTCCACGCTTGAGGCGGTGTTGTTGGCAACCATCTTCCCTGTTAACGGATCTGAGTTATGCTTGCTCGTCGGAGAGAAGTCGGAGATCATGTTGGCGTCCGTATTCATCAGCCTTGGGGAAGATGACAGACTATCATAGTCAGCTCTGTTACGTTACGGGTTTAAGGTAATTGGGTCATCTCTCATCACGTCCAATTAGGTTCCCATTTTAGGAAAGGTTTACTTTCCTTTTAGGGACAACTGGGTCTATTCTGGTTTTTTTAAGGTGTGGCAACCGAGACCCAGATTTGGTGGGATGTGGAGGCCTTTTTTCAAGCTTTACTCCGGATATTATGGGATTTGGAGTCTTTTTTTCAAGCTTTGCACCGATATTAGAGTAAAGGGTGTGTGGAAATTTTTTGTGTTCTATGAAGCTAAGATGGTCATTATTCGCTGCAAATCTTACCTTATTAAGCCAAACATAGCTTGTCCTCATTGGTTTTGAAAATCTGATGAATTAACGTTTGAGTGGGATCCATGCATCTTAAGTTTACACTATTGGACCTGTGAACCAGGGTTTTCTGCTATGTTATCTACGGGATTAGGTTTCTATTTTGGAGTTTGGATCAATCAGAGCCAGACGGAGCAAGGTTCTTTAGTTCGACCGTTAAGCTCAGTGATGTTGTTCGTTGCTGCTTGCCGTGAAAAGGACCGACCAATATTGGTAGGAATTCCGTCTCTGGATAGAACTCTCCGGTATCGACGATGGACTGTCAACAACAGTTGATGGTGGCGAACTAGTTTTGTTCCTTGCCGATGGAGTCTAGCAAGCTTGGTCTTGAAAACGCAAACCACTTTGTGCAAGTCGGTCGCGTTGGATATTACGGTTTCTCATTGGGCTTTTGTCCCCGATCGTCGTTGTTTCTGGTCGCCTGAGTCGCGACGTCGTCTTTGTTCTTTGTTTCGGACTTTTGCTTTTAGGACTTGTTTATGGCCTGCGTGCCTCGTGTTTTCCTTTTAGGGTGTAGGAGGAAGTTGTGACTATTCTAACAGCAGTTTCCATTCCTTGTTTAGGTCGGATGTATTTCCGTTCCCGGTTTGTCTGTTAAGGGTGTTACCACCTTCGGTTTAATTAATGCAAGTTACCTTTGAACAAAAAAAATGATGAAATTGCTACAAACAGGGCCGTTCCTACGGCGACAGCTTAGGGCCACCCCTATTCAGGGCCACAATTCATAATTATCAATATTTAATTCTAATAATAATTTTTTAATATGTATTATTACAGTGTAATTTTTTAACACTTATTAGAGGTTTATTTTTTTTTTCTTTTCTATATTTGTTATTTGGGGTATATTTTCAATACTTGTTAGTAAGGACTTAATTTTTTTAATATTTGTTATTACACGTACTCTGAAAATTTAATTTTTTTCAATATTTGTTATTATGTGTTCATTTTTTGGTGATACTTATTATTAGGGCCCAACTTTTTCTAATGCTTGTTATTAAGGGTCTACTCTTATAATGTAATTTTTCTCAACATTTTTATTAGGAGTCTATTTTTCCCCTCCAATATTTGTTACTAGTCCCAATTTTTTCCAATATTTGTTACTAGTCCCAATTTTTTTCTAATATTTGTTTATAGATACAAACTATTAAAATTTATTTTTTTCATTACTTGTTTTTAGAGTCCCATTTTTTTGTAATACTTTTTTATTAAGAGTCTACTTTCAAAATTCAAATTTTTTAATACTTATTATGAGGGCTTAATTTTTAAGTTCGCCTGTGGGCCACCAAAATCTCAGTAACAGGCCTGTCTAAAAAGTAAAAATATGGATACCGCATTGAATGATTTGCTAAAGTATAGGGGTAACGGTGTCATTATCCCTTTTAATATTTATGAGCCGTATACCGTATTGCCCACTGCCCAGCTTCATTTATTGGTTGCCCAAATATGGGATAACTGACACAAGTGACCACCTCAAATCCGGACAAACTACACTCAACCAATTGAAACGCAAAAAGAAAAAGGGTAAACTAATGCAATAGTCGTTTCTGTTTCACAAGTATTCACTTTTACTCATCGAATTTAAAAAAAATAACGTTTTGGTCACTTACATTATCGTTTTTAGAACGTTTTGGTCAATGAGACATTAAAAACCATTAGTTTAATTATGTGACACGTTAGTAGAAAAGATTAATTTCTGACTTGACCCCTAAACTTTAGATAAAATATTAATTTAACCAAAACAATCCCTTGTTTATTTTTTTAAAATACACCCAATTTTTCTTCAAAAATTCCATTGTAGTTAGTCTTTCTCAATTCTCTCATTCTCAAGCTCCTTTATACCAAGGATCTAAGCTAGAATAAGTTTCACTTCGTAAAATAATATCCTAAAACCTAAATCACCATTAAAGCCCTACAAGAAAGTTCAAAGTTAAAGATGCTATTGGTTTTTTAAAAGTAATGATGAAAATCTCATTTTTAAGGTTTAAATAAGTTGAAAATAAATTAAGAAATCATTTTTATCATCTTGAAAATAAGTTTTCTTGAAATAAAATGGTGAATCAAGTAAAATCCTTTCTTGAAGCAAAATAAGAAATCAACAACTTTGGGGTTCTTTTTAGGGTGTTTTTGATTGCATATTTCGAACTAAATAAAAGGTTTTTGTTCATTTGTGTTCAGAAAACAAAAAATCAATGAGGAAATGCAAAAATATTGGAAAGAAATAACATAAAATTTGTACAAAAATCGATTGAGGTGAATGTTCTGGCAATTGGATAGTTATGGAGATTAATTGATATATTATCTAAAGTTTAAGGGATAAATTAGTATTTTATCTAAAGTTCAAGGATAAAGTTAAAGTTTAACCTCATTTACTAACGTGTCACGTCATTAAACTAACGTATTTTAATGTCTCAATGACCAAAACGTCATAAAAACGATAACATAAATGACCAAAACATTATGAAATGATAACATAGTGACCAAAACGTTACTTTTTTAATTTAGAGAGCAAAAACGAATACTTATAAAACAAAAATACCATTACAGTAATTTAGCCGAAGGAAGGAAAAAAAAAAGCTCATCACTCCATCAAAACCCACCACAAAGAACCATACAAAACAAAATTGAAAAAACAAACCGAAGTCCATAGGACCATATCCATGGCTTCCTTCTCCCCTCCTCCGTCACCACTCTTCTCTGTCAGACCACAATTCACCCACAGTTCAGCTCTTTTTCTCCCTTTCAAGAGACCCTTTCTTCTACTATCCACTCCCAAGTCCTTACCGGACAATGGCGCCGGGGTTTCGGCTTCAGTTGCCGCCGTTGAAGACCCAACACCCAAGCAGAAAGACCCTCTACTCGAAAAATCCTCTGCTGGGCCTAACGGAGCGGCTATGAGCATGACCTCTGCTGCAGAAGTTGAGGTTTTGACCAAGTTTGAGGAGCCTAGGTGGATTGGAGGAACTTGGGACTTGAAACAGTTTCAGAAAGATGGTTCCACTGACTGGGATGCTGTTATTGATGCTGGTGAGATTTTTACTTTTCGAAACATCCATTTCTGCTCTCTAATTTATTTGTGATTCCTTTTGTCTGTAACAAATTTCCATGAACTCGCCTCATCAGAGGTGAGGAGGAGAAAATGGCTGCAGGATAATCCAGAAACCACCAGCAATGATGACCCTGTAGCGTTTGATACATCCATTATACCTTGGTGGGCGTGGATGAAGAGATTCCATCTACCCGAAGCCGAATTGCTTAATGGTTTGTGAAAGCCTGTGTTTTCTTTTCTCTTTCTGTGAAAATCTATATTGTTTTAACCAAACCTGTGTTTTCTTCTCTTTCTGTTGTTGTGCAGGCCGTGCAGCAATGGTGGGGTTCTTCATGGCATATCTGGTTGATAGCTTGACTGGAGTAGGTCTGGTTGATCAAATGGGCAACTTCTTTTGCAAAACTCTGTTGTTTGTAGCGGTCGTGGGAGTGCTTTTAATCAGGAAGAATGAGGATTTAGATAACATCAAGAAACTGGTTGAAGAGACAACCTTTTACGACAAGCAATGGCAAGCGACATGGCAGGACGACAACAAGGGTTCCGATAATAGCTAGTTCAATTGGAGTTCTTAGCCCTTTTAACAATCTAGTTGTAGTTTTCCTCAAGCAGGGTTTGGAATTTGAATAGTTTCTTAAGTGCCTAGCAATGTTCCTGAACTGTTATGCGCATTATTTAAACATCAATGAAATGCAATATTTTGCCCTTTTCTTATTTACTTTTGCTAGCCTTGGCTAAGACTCTTTCAAGATAGAAAATTACTTATTGAAAAACTTAGTTGAAGGCACAGTTGCCATATTACTTCATCTGCTTCTGCACCAGTAGGATGATTTGCAGATTCTATTATAAACTTTCCCTTCACATCAGCTGCATTTTCCCTTTAAAAGAACTCCACCTAATGCACACGGAATCAGAACGTCACAATCATGAACAACCGAGTCATTTGGTGGATCCATGGCGTCTCCGCCTTCGAAATCCTTTAAACTATTAGTTTTCCCTTTGTGTTTCAGTAGAGCTGGGATATGAATTCCATTTTGGTTTTTTACTGCACCAGTAATGTCACTAACTGCAACAGCTTTTCCACCTGTCTGATGAATAAATGATGCTGCCCAAGATCCCACATTTCCAAATCCCTTATTGAGCCAAAACATTATATGAGAAGAAGCATATGAAAGAGAGAATCTTGGAAGTACCTGGATAGAGAACTTCATATCAGCAATCGACATTCCATATTCAGCGAGAAGAAACTCGGTTGCAAAAGAAAAACTCCCTGATCAGTTGCAGCTTCTCTACCTAGTGAACCCCCAAGCTCCTACAAGGACAAACCAATAGCGAAGAATTAAAAGAACTATTTCTACTCTATCAAGCACGCCCTTAGTAGAAGACCTGTGAATTAGTTCCCATGTCGGGTGCAGGAACATCGCTATGAGTTCCGATAAGATCATGGATATTCTGGGTGAAAACACGAGTAACACATTGTAGCTCGCTCACACTCAACTCCCAGGATTACACCCCATTCCACTCTTTATGGATATCTGCTACTGCTGTCTTCCAAGTCATTAACTAAGCAAGTGCGTTAACCTCGTCCGGATCAACCTAGAACAAGCAAAACATGTTCAAACATAGTACAGATTGGAATATTCAGAGTAAGGCGTTATAACCATCATAAGCTGTTATGAATGATTGGCATATATCACGATTTATCATCACCAATTTCGCTCTCTACCTGTACTATGTATGAACATGTTTTCTGTTCATTCAGGTCACTTTGAGAAAGCCAGATATCGGGCTATTCACCATCAAACATAACTGTGAATCACTTTGAACCAATACTAAATTATTACCAATAAATCCAAACTGCTAAATCTACTTCGATTCATTCATAACAGAGTCCAATTTACCAAGGAAAAAAGCAGCAGAAACTTGATCATACTTCCCGTTTTGTCTGTCCTATGAACCGAATCCGAAACTCATATATCAGCCAATACTCTATCAAGGATAGTTGTGAATCATTTTGAACTAATAATAAAGTATTACCAATGAATCAGCAAATTCTTCTAGTAATCCCAGTAAAAAAAAAAAGGGAATGTTATACAACAATATAGATGCAACAAATAATTTACACCTTGCCAAATGATAGAAACTGAAAATACTGGGTGCAATATGATTCATTTAAAACGAACCATACAGCGGAAATGATAAAGATGTCAAAGACTGCTGATTTCCAAGCATAAAATGGTGTGTAGAATTGAGCGTCAACTGCAAAGTACCTTCTGGTTATATAAAGGTGGGGATACTGAAATAACACCTTCTGGTATATAATGGAAACTGAATATGCCATGCCAAATGGACGTGTGCTTGAAAGAATGACTTACGGTGCTTTTCGGATAGATATACTGATCAAGAGGTACACTGCAGAGAGCAATTTATGTGAGTGGTCGATATCTCGAAGTTAAAATCCTCTGTTCGTCCAATGGTTTTTAAGCAGTCATTACTCTAGCACATTGGAGTCAAGTTCTAGAAACCAAAGCCCCCAAACAAAAGGCCATTCTTACATAAAAGTCAGATATTCGAACCTTACGAGTACATCAGAATCATGAAACCAGACTATATTCAAAGCTCTTAAAGGCAAAACTAAAGCTCCGGATTAAAGGTATAGAAAACCATGTACTCTTGCTTTACGCCCCCCATATTCCACATATGGCCTTATACTCTTGCTTTTCAAAATTATGATATGTCATTGTTATTACTGTTGCATGTTCTGCAGACATGCACGTTCAAATGTTGACAAGTCTCTAGGAACTTTAAAAACAAACGATATTCAGTCTATGATGTCATTGTTATTACTGTTGCATGTTCTGCAGAATCCGTTTCCTACAAAAGAGCAGATCGCAACTCTAACGTCGCCCGGAGAACCAACCGTTCACCTAACATGAAGCAGCCTCTTATTAGGAACCTTAATGATGGCATTATTAATCGGCCAAAAACTCAATTTAGCCCTCAAGCCATACACATTGATTCATTTAACAGTAGGGGACTAATTTGAAACAGTTGGTATACACAGAGACTAAGTTGATCCATTCAATAGTAAAAGGACTAAATTGACAGAATCCTATACACTTTCACATCTATTTAAGTCTCAACTTCTTTTATTAATCCCTACACCATGTCTAAGTTGTGGATTTAATTCCTATATTTTTAATGTGATCATTTTAAGTCATGTACTTTTCAATATTTTATTTCATTCATAACTTAAAATGTAGCTGTTAAACATGCCAAGTTAAATTAAGTTATTCAATAAATTGTAGATTTAGTTCTTGTTCTCCAATTTTGTTATGTGTAATTAGGGGTGTAAACGAGCCGAGTCGACCTCGAGTATCGTTAAGCTCGACTCGAACTTGAAATGCTCAAGGCTAAGTTCGACTCGCCTCGAAAGCTCGCAAGCTTAAAATTATCAAGCTCGATTGAAGCTCGACTCGAAAACTCGCGAGCTCAAAGTTATCAAGCTCAAATTGAACTCGGAAACAAAAATTGGAGCTCAAGCTCGAACTAAACCCTATAAGCCATTGTTAACCTAACCTAACCCTAAATCTCAAACCAAACTATAAACCCTAAATTAACCCCCAAACCCAAAATTAAATCTGAATTAATCAATGTAATATAATATATTATATTTTCGAGTAGCTCACAAGCTTTTTGAGTTGAGTATCGAGTAGTTCGTCTCGAATCGTTAAAAAATCGATTCGAGCTTTGACCGAGTCAAACTCGAGTAGCTTACGATATATCTCGTCTCATTTATAGCCTTATGTGTAATCCGTATAATTTAGTCATAACTCATATATTCCTCCACCCTTTGATTTAGGACTGAAATTTTAAAATTTAAAAAGTATGAGAACTAAAAAATTAAATTAGAGTGTAGTAGGCTAAGGCTAGTAGCTAAATCCTCAACTTACGTATAATTAAGGGACTAATAACAAAATTTAACCCGTAAAAAGGAAAAAAAAGAGTGGAGTCTAACTCGATCCCAACTCGTACATATTTGTCAGTTTCAGAATTTCCTGTAAAAAATTAACGTTAATGCTCTAATTCCAAAACCACAGTCCGGTTTTCACAATCCAGAAAACAACCAAATAACGCTGAAAAAAATGCTGAAGCCCTCTCTTCCTCAACTTCTACTGTCCTCCTTCACTCTATTAAGTACTTTCTTCCTTTAATTTCTTCTCTGCTCTTAACTTCAATCATCCAGATCTTCATTGGGTTTTCTTTCTGTTTGTTTTTGTTCCCTTTGGTTTCTCAGGTGTGTTCAATCAAGTATTGGGCGATGGAGGATTCTGTTCCGCTCCTTCCATATTGGACCAACCTGATGCTTCCTCTAAGCCTTTGTATTGGAAAGTCACGAACCCAACTCTCTCTCCTTCTCATCTCCAAGGTTAGTTTGTATTTTAGTTTCTACTCATGAAATTTGACTACCTGGGAATATAAATGTTTAATTTTAGAATCAAATTTGGTTTCTTTGCAGACTTACCCGGTTTCACTCGTAGTGTTTACAAACGGGACCATGCGTTAATAACACCAGAAAGTCACGTTTTCAGTCCTCTGCCTGATTGGTATTCACAAAATATTTACATTTCAACTGTTTTTATAAATGTTTTTGACTATGTTAGCAGGCGTATTGATTTGAGGTATTTGATAGGACAAATACACTGGGAGCATATTTAATCACCCCGGCAATGGGTTCACATTTCGTGATGTATCTGGCAAAAATGCAAGGTCTGGTTCTATTGGAGTGGTCAATTCTAGTAGAACTAAACTAAGTGCATGATTGATTATACTGTTGTTTATCCTTTTGCAGAAAACTCAAGGTCAGGACTTCCCCCTGAAGGTGTAGAGAGGTGTGGAATTTTTGTTCTGTATTTTTACTGGAAGTTCATATGACTTAGATACAACAATTAAGATGTCCGTTTATGGTTTGGTTTGAGTTTTAATTCTCATTCTATGTTTTTTCTTAGGTTGGTATTTGTGATTCAAGGTGCTGTCACTCTCACCAATTCATCTGGCATTAGCAACAAATTGATGGTAAACAGTGTTCCATTTATGTTTATTATCCAATATGTCTTGATATGCAATAGTACTAACAGAATTATTAGCATCATCCATTTTACTTTGTTAAAGTAGAGGCATCAAATTTCATTCACATTCCACATGATAGTGGCAATACCTTTCTCCAACAATATTTGAAAGTTTAAGAGCTTATCTTCCTAGTTTTGATTTTATTTTATAGCCCACTAATAGCTTATCACTTGTATTAAAGAACCTTTCAAGTTCTTTGTACAAGAATAAACAAATGTATGTCCATTTCAGGTTTTCTCGATACCAAAAATTTGGGAAAATTAGGGGAATGCATACTTCATTCGAAATATAAATCTTTGTGTCATTCCTTCTGACATGCAGGTGGATTCTTATGCTTATCTTCCTCCTAATTTTGAACATTCTCTGAAGTGTCATGGCTCTGCTACTCTTGCAGTATTTGAACGAAGGTACATTATCAGACAATTTACCATCTTACCTAGTTACCTTCTTAAGTTTGCTTTGTGGGTCCCGAATGGAGCTTTTCATGTTATTACCACTTCTTAAGTGGTGTATCTATTAAAGTCTCTTATTAGTATATTCTGACACCAAGGCAACTAGTTAGTAGTTAGGAATAATCACGTTTAGAAAGCCTATTAGGATGATGTACTATTTCTACATTCTTAGTTATTAATATCTAATTCTCTTAGTATGTGCTACTTGCGCTTCTGTAGGTATGCCTTTCTTGATAATCACATCACTGAGCTGATTGTTGGTTCAACAGATAAGCTGCCACTTCTTGAAACTCCTGGTGAGGTAAAAATGGTTTTCCCTCATCTTCTTTGTTCCATACCATTTTTCCTACATGTAAAGTGTTTCAATTACATTGCATTATATTGATGATGAACGTGTTTATCAAGAAGTTGTTTTTCCAAACAAAAATCTAAAAACAATGCCTATGCTGAACTCATATGCATGATGATCTCTGAATTTGTTTATTATATGACCTTTCTTTACTTTACAGGTGTTTGAACTTAGGAAGCTTCTTCCAGCATCAATGCCTTATGACTTCAATATCCATGTAAGTTATAGTTACTTCCTAAATTTCTCTTCTTGTCTTTATTTAGTCTATGATTATTGTCTCTTTTATTTGCTAGTACAAATATCCAAAGTTTGTTTGGTTTGAGATTTTAAGACTGAAGAAGACATGCTAAACTAATGGTGTTTTTTGTGTGTGTGCGGCCCGCACGCACATTTTTTTTTTGCTGGGAACTTTGGATGATAAAATTGAGATAAAAAACAATTTCATGTTTCCTAAAGGGTGAAAATTAATCTTCATGGTAGTAAGGGATACATGCTGCACACCTTAAATGATAATTCTGTATTTTCATTTCATTTTTGAGCTTCATATAACTTTCCTTTAGGTGCTAAACTGGCATGCAATGTTTGTCAAATCACTCAGTGACAGAATTTAAAAATATATACACGACAAACCTTCATATATTAGGTTTTCCAAGGTTAAATCCAAAAACATTTGATGAAGTAATTAAAGTTACAATAAGGTGATGCAGTTTACAGCATAAATGATAATTGTAAATTAATTAGGCTTGATTGGCAGTTGCTTACGAAGGGAGAAGGGGACTGGTTTCTGATTATTTTGTCATTCCGATTCTTGCTTTGGTTCACCACTTGAAAGTTGTTTCTGACAACAAAATCCTATTTTGTTATTATTTCCATGTTTAATAAATGTAAAACTTAGAATCTCATTTCCACTGTTTACTTAGGTATGATATGCTTTGGCAAGCCTTCTTTACTGAAATAAAGACTATATATGTATCTTTTGTCTGTATAACTGATGTTTTGACTTTGGACCCTTTATTATAGATTATGGATTTTCTACCGGGAGAATTCCTTAACGTGAAGGTAAGCTTTTGTTTCTGGATGATTGATACTTGCATATTATTTGATAATTGCTGGTATTCAAATTCAATTTGGTTCTTATGTAGAACTGATAATAATCAAAGAGAAAAGGAAATATGTTGCCATAACTAGAAAGTATTAGGAAAATGAAATCAACTAATACATCTCATCTATAGACTCTGAATTAGGGTAAAGTTTGCTAATTCTTCTTATTGACACATTTTGAGGCTTAAACTCGTGCGCTTGCTAACCATTCGATCCAGGTTTGATTTGTATTATACTTCAATGACCATGAATATCCCATTGCTCCGTATAGTTGGCCATCTTTTGAGATGAGTTTTCCTTTTTCCTTTTTGCAGGAGGTCCATTATAATCAACATGGTTTGTTGCTTTTAGAGGGACAGGGCATTTATCGCCTGGGGGATAGCTGGTATGAGTGTTGGAACCTTGTTAAAGTATACTACAAATTGTGTAGATATTGCCTTTATTGTCCATTAGCCATTGTGAAGAATTTCTAGAACAGAAACTGATAGTTCTGACTATCATCACATGTACCAGCCATGCGAGTCTATCATGGAATATAAAATTTTCTATAAAAGCTTTTGACTATCATCACATGGGGTGAACAAGAAAATTCTTCTTTTTAGTGTTTTTATTTTCTTTGCAAACAATTGTGTTTTCTGGCATGTCTTTAGTTGATGTCATATGCCATCTTCAATTGAATGTGCTTGCATAGGCCATAGAGGACATGCTCTTACAAAGTAATAAAGTAACATACTAAAGCTTTCCCAAGGCTATCTATCTTTATTTCTCATGTTATTTTTTTGGGCCAAGGATTTCTCATGTTATTGTTAATGCAAGTATCTGCCAAAAAGCCCATTTTCATATCTTTGCTCTTTCTATCGTTAACAGGTATCCTGTTCAAGCTGGTGATGTGATATGGATGGCACCTTTTGTGCCTCAATGGTGAGGAAAATATAACCTCTCAAATTTTCTTGCTAGGATGTCAGAATGTTCTCTTCCTTTAGTTTCTGCAGATTTGACTATGGGCTTGAAGACTGATACATTTTGCTGCCATTTCAGGTACGCTGCACTTGGAAAAACCCGGTCACGTTACTTGCTGTATAAAGATGTAAATAGGAATCCACTGTAGTTTCAAACAGCATGATATGTGCACTGGTAGAACTTCGATGAGATGGTTTAAATAACAACCGGCACACTTGCAGTGAATAAGAGTGGAAATTCGTGGCCTGTGAAAACAAAATTAAATGTAACATTCATTTAATCCTTATGTATCATGATTAGATACCCAACTTCTGGAACATATTTGCTTGTGTAATTGTCATTTTGTCTAACCTTGTCTGCCTAAATCGATTTCACTAGTGAGACACTGCTGCAGTTTGTGAACCTACTATTAAAAAAAAACAGAATTGGTGAAAAACATGCTTCTATGAACTTCAAGTTCCTTAGCTAACTGTTTCTCAATGAATGCTTGCAAGAAAGTTGTGTCAGAAAACTTGAAGATTTTTTTTACAGATAAATGTGATTCAATATTTGTACTCTTTATTATAAATGTTCGTATTTGATATACATTCGAATCTGAATATGAAAAAAAAATAAAAAAGTAAGTATATCCAATTCGTATCCAATTGTGAGTTTTGGTAGCATGGTAAGGATATTTTCTGTGACTATATATCTTGGTCGCCAGTAATAAGGTAACTAAAAGATGCAAAACTCAGCCAAGGAATTAGAAAAATGGGGGAACACATTGGGAAAATATGTTACCCTGATCAGTAAAATACTAGGTAGAAGCTCTCTACTGAGTAAATCGATGACACTATAAACTACTGTTGAGGATTGTCTTCCAATCTGCAAACCAAACAGTAGCAAACTGTAAAACAAACACACCATTATGTCTAATTTAGAGATTGACCCTACAACCATTAATTTAGGATTTAATAGTGTGGTCAAATTCCAGAGGGATCTAGTTCTTGATTGATTAGTTTTGAGTGTTTGATATAATGCAGCATGTCCTGTAAATTATATAATAATTATCAATCCAACTTTATCTCCACTAAATATATAAAATGTTGAAAGATTTATTCCTTTCATACTACTTCAACTCTAAAGTCTTTCAGTTAACCAGCCAATCAGATGACCCCAATTACTTGCACCTTTGTGAAGCTTAACATATTCCTTCTAATTAAAAAACTAGTGAAAGCCAAAATCTATGCTTAGATAGCCAGTAAAATGTAGACCTTTTAAATTAACTTTCTTTTTAAACTTGTAAGAGAATATTGGTATCATTTGTACAAAAAAAATTTAGTTTGAATTAACAAGATTATCATCTGTGTTTAACTTTTGAAAGGCCAACAGACACCCTTGCTTGAAGACCAACAATTCCATGGAGAGAACAGATTATCTGGTTCAAGAGCATCCACATGGCTCTTGACAGATCACTTTTGGGATTTGGGAGTGAAAGTATTGATTAAGTCCCACAAATACAAAACACCATCACCTCCACCAACAATGCCACCCACATATTCCCTTCACCACTCCTTTCTCCCATTTCTTCTCACACTTTGGTGGGATGCCTCTCAAATCAAGCTTCACCACATGAGGAATATCATGATATATGGTATCTACTTTTGCGGAAGAAAAGTTTATTATCTTTCTCTTTCATTAGAAACATATTTTTTCCTTGAAGTTACAGTTAATGGTGGTATTAATATAACAATATGTGAAAAATTCTTCTTTCAAATGGCTTTTTCTTGGTCATGAGATTCCATTCCAATATCTGCTCCGTTTGATCATCAAAGGCAATATTCATATTAATGTTTTAACTTTTAACCACGACAATTAAGTAATAAAAGGGTTTGGTCATATTTCTTTCACCGAGAAAGGTAAGGATCTGTCTTCATCAAACCAAAGAATTTGTTTGATGTAGGCAATGTGATTGAAGGGGATTATCCCTTGGGGCAGAATCCTGTTAGTCAACAGTTCCACTTGACTATTATTAGCCAACTTATTTAGTTAATGCCTGCAAAAATATGTAGGTGGGAAAAGATTGGAATGATATATTTTGTTCTTCATATAGGTTATTTGTTCTTTATAGTATCATATAGTATTTTTCCCCCATATACTAAGAGTCTAAGATAGCATTTAGGACTTAAAAACTGAGATCTTTTCTCTAACATTGCTGGATGCCTGAATCTTTTCCACCTGAACCTAGCTTGGCTAGCATTGCAAACTTTTATTAAGAGAGATTTTCCATTTCAGTCTTTGTCTCTTTACTTCTACTCTCCATTGTTAGTTAGTGCTTCTATGCCTTGGATATGCAAATCCATTGGCTTCTGTCAGAAATATTTAGCCTTTCAGTGAGTCATATTGCAGTCACTATGTGAAGAATGCTGTTAACTCTGTTTTCTCGAGTTAAATTTTCCTGTCCGGTCTAGGAGAAATCGAAACATCATCAAGCATGATGACATACATACATTTAGATAGAAAAATGATAATTTTGACCTAAACAGGAAAAAGAAGCATTTGTTGACAAAGGCCAATAACCATTAAGAGTGAGCAAAGATTCTACAGAATATATGTAACTTCTATAATGCTGGAATTTTTTAGCATCTCTTTTCTAGGTTAGCAAAGAACGTAAAGACATTTATTCTCATCTCCCCTAAGCAATGCAGAAAGTGTTTTATGTATTTTTTTTGTTTCATATTTAAATGCTTGTTGCTTATTGCTGTCCTTGGCTCCTTGCTAATGTCCTGTTTCTTGAAAGTTTAATATTAAATTCCATTGGGATCGTGACCTGCAAACAAATGATTGTTGTGTTGCAACCTTTTATCATTAATACTGTGCAGGAGAAGACCTAATAGTGGCTCTACCCATATCCTTGCCACCATCCATTTACATCCTATTCCTTTGTCTCTTTAAAAGATTTTATTTACATACAACTTGCGTAACTATACCGAGAAAGAGATGGTCAGAGGAGCTAGTAAACTCATATTTTGAATGGAAGAAAAGGGACTTTAGAAATGATTCTTGAGAGAAAACTCACTGGCTTGTTTGCTATCCCTCTCTGTCAAATAGGTTTCTCTACATATACGTGTAGCAAGTAGCACCATAGAACTACACTAACAACTATTAAAGATTCTTAGTATCTTCTTGCTAAACAAGTGCACTAAGGCTTGCAACTTGATGGAAATTTCCAAATGAATTTGATTTTTTTGTGATGTAAAAAAATCGAAGTCATTCAAATCATGGTGTATTCTTCATACCTTAATTTTCAACTCCACTTATACACGAAAGCAAATATAAATGAAGTGTAATGATTGTATCAATCTTGTCATTGTTTTAATATTGTTGTTCTTTGAAGAAAAGCTAAACAATTTGCTTTGTGAAGCCCGATCACCTTCGTAAACCAGTCAACTGATTGTAAACGGATATGTTTGGATCAGATCATTTATACCATTGAATTTGCTTTCAATTTGAACATATATAGACTTCTATGTAAACCAGTTTATTATCTCTTTTTTTTGTATATTCTTTTGCAAGAACATTATTCTAGGTTGCATTGGACTAGGATTTTAGATGTTGGTTCAATGCTATTTTGGAGAATGTTCAGATGTCAATTCTCTTTTGGTATGAATAATGGTATTTGGTGTGGGGAAGACAACGGATGAAGAAGGGCAAGAGTCGCCGGAGCATTTGTGGGACTTTTGGAGGCCGTGACGGAGCAGCCCGAGTCCCAAAACCAGGCCCAAAGCCACCAACAGTATGACTATGAAGATGAAGATCTTTGTTGCTTTCCCCACATAACATATCTTCATTTCTTTTAAGGGGCAATAGTGGATTTGGATCCCTAATTCCCTAGTTCAGATGCACCCATCTGGTTGAGCTTGATTTGGACTTCACAAACCACATACCACTTGGAGATTTGAAAAAGAAAAAAAAAGTGCCAACATTTCTACACATAAGGGACTTTACTGGTGAATTGATGCTGTCTTGTACTTTACCATAAGGGACAAAATATTTGATTTTAGTGTTGCTCATGGAGCATATGAAGATTTTTAACCCATATTGGTTTAATTAGTGAACTGGTAACTACATTGATGGCTATGAAGTTTGAGACTTTATTTGCAGTAAGTGGATACTGAAATCAGTCCATGCAGGCACAGAATAAAGGTAATTTTCAAGCCTTATGGTGTCCAGCACCAAAAGCAATGTCTTATGTGAACTTTACAGAGTCTTTTCTTGGTTTTACACTTCTCTTGTTTGCTTTGTGAAAGAAAAGAGAAGCCAGTGGCTCCTCCAAGCCATGAAACATCAGTCCACCTCTGTTTTAATTTTATTGTGGATTTTCCATGCAAATCAGGCATAAATATCACTTTCCATTGGTGAGGCTGCGCATGTAAAATAGAAAAATATTAAAATCAGATGCATGCGGGCCATGGAAGAGTTATTTAATCCATTTTCCTTTTGTCCAGCATGTAGAAATAATAGGTTTTCTTTTCAGTGATGGCAGACCGTCTAAAATTAATTACATTAAACTCTCAACATCTTACCTTGTTATACGAAATCAATTTAATATATCCTAGATAGTGTTAGGTTATTACACCTGTGAGATCTCTTTTTGTCCTGAGTCATGCTTTCGAGCTACATGTTCCCTGTATATGTACTTTTTCCTTGTCACTTTTATTTGTTTTTTCATACACATTTCTTTTTCTTTTTCTTTTGCTAGAAAACGCAGCCTAGAGATAGAGGAAGGGTTTGCAAATGTCGGTATTTCGATCCGTACCCGCTGGATGCCACCTTTTAAAGGTAGTTACGTGAACTAACCGAGCTAAGTCCGAATATTTTCATTTCATACTCATTTCTGCTGCTACCATCACACCATAGTTAATATTTTATACTTTCTTCTCCCTTTTGGTGAGGATGCATTTAATCTGAATGTTCGGTTCGGAATGCTTAGAACGAATTGAAACCATGATAGCTGAGAACAAAAAACAAGAAACAGGAAAAAGGTGTTGTTTTGTGGGTATGCTGTGCAGGTGATTAGATAAAAGAGCTTCCATTATGTAAAGTTTATATAAAATACTGATTTCTGCTGATTGTTGGGTCTCAAAAATCCACTATATGAACGTCTTATCCCAAATAGGAAACTATGTAGATTCTAAGTGACGTAATTATTCCATTAATTAGATTGGCTGTTCATGGCCATCATATAATATGCTTCATCTACCGAACCCGGACTTAATCTAGGTGGTTCATTAGTCTGAAATCCATTACATTTTAATTCGAACCTCAACATCTGCAACTCTTTTCTTCGTCATTAGACTGAAATCCAATAAGATACGTGATCAGTGGCAGGTTATAAGTTAATTAGTATAAACAATGAAGCCATTAATAGGCCAGAACCTAGCTACTAAATCCCAGATAGCTAGTTTCACTAAAGAACAAGATTATAAGCAAAAGTATCCAAGAACTTCCTACTAGCTTCCTGAGTGCAACTTTAGGTACCAATCATTTTGAAAAGCACTGCAAAAATTAAAGTCAACTTCCTAATGCTTTACTTATTTTTAGTTTTGTGAATATGCTCACTACTCGTTAATAGGGTTTCAACTTTTAGCACCCTTATCTGATATCTCAACCATGTAATTAGATTTCAATGTTATACAAAAAGACATGGCTGAAATGCTTCAGTTTAAGGCTAAATATGAACCCGGATTTAACTCAGTACGTTTAGTCCTTCATCAGATCATTAAGGAAGATTAAAGGACCTGCTTTTTATCTAGAAAAATGTTATTGAAAAATTTAACCAAATGATCTGTCTTTATATATAGCAGTCTCTTCCTTTAGCTGCAAGGTTTCTTGAGGTCAACCTTCTACCTCTATGAACAAAGGATTGTGATAGATGGACTTTTACAAATATTGACAAGGTTATTGCAGTCTTTGTTGAAAATGATTCTTCATCATGTTAATTTATACCAAATAATTTATCCAACTAGTCATGGTTTCACTTTTAATCCTAATTGGTATTTGAATTGGAAATCTGCCTCCTAACCATGCCTCCATTTATGCCTCCACAATAAAATTAGGGGTTTAAGGTTTAGGGTTAAGACTTAGGGTTAGGGTATATAGAATTTAAGATAGGGTGTATTTTTTAGAATGTAGGGTGTAGGGTTTAGGATTCGAAATTTAAGGTTAGGGTTCCTAATTTAATTTTTAAGTGTTTTTTTAAGTGTTTTTTTTGCTCTTGAATCATGGCTATACGGCTATACCCCCTGGACACTTCCTAGTGGAGTAATCTGATAGCACCTCCAAAATTTTATGTATATAAAACCCTGGTAGGATGACACACATACATGCATGAATCTCAACATGAATGTTTCTTTAGCAGTGGATTCTTTTAGAATCACTACCAAAGAAGATGAAGATTCGTAACTTCTGCTGTTACTGTCGCTAACTTTGTTCTGTATACTCTTCATAGGTGACTTTTAACTAAAGAATGATTCTCAGGACAAAAAGAAAATGAAAGGCAGAAAGCTCTCGGATAAGTTTGCTTGGAGATGGTGGTAAATAAATAATGGTGTCTTTGCATTTTTATACAATTCTAATAACATCTGTAATAATTTTGATGCACTTGAACGGATGGAAATCGTCTGCCTCTTATCATGTCTTTTTTATGCTCTCACTTTAAAATAGTGAGTTTAGAGTTTAGGGTTTAAGGTTAGGGGTTGTGGTTAGGGTTTAGGAAATTAGGGTATGATGTATTTTTTAAAGTGTAGAGTTTAAGGTTTAAGATGTGAAAATTAGGGTTAGAGTTTAAAATTTAATTTTTAAGTGATTTTTAGTGTGGGGCATAGAAAAATAGGGGCAGATGATTTTTACCTCACTTGAACAAAAAAAAAATTAAAGAGATATTTTTACATGTTTTTTGAATTGTTAGATGGGAGAAACATGTGACTGAGATTAATTATTTATTATTTTCCAAGTGATAATCTTTATATATCTTACTATTAATTTGAGTCATCTGTTCCACTAATCCAACAACCTAAAAAGTGTGCAAAACTTAAAATCTCTTACACTGTAAACAGATTCTATTCTCTCTCTATATAAAAACAGGTATATCCTCTATAGAGCTGTGTATGAAGGGAAAAAACAAAAGGGTACATTCAGCAAGATCAAATCAAATCTTGATAACTCAGAAGGTAGAGAAGCGATATGTATTCAAGATGCTTGAAATATTAATTAATTAATTAATTACTCAATGTCCAACTCCAACCGATGGGTTTGGTTTACTCTTGATTTAATGGTCAAAACCATACACTTCTCCAATTGGATAGCCACAAAATCATCTAAAACTTGCATTGTTTCTGTGAAAACAACCTATTATGTACGGAGAGGTGTGACTATTCAAATATATATATATATATATATATATAT